>CANYLF015440734.1:0-12408 GCA_948193215.1 Bocquillonia castaneifolia
GACACACATTATAAGCGTCAGAATTCTGCAACAAAGCATTCAAGAAGCTCTGCACAATTCTCTCCAACACTCAAGTTACAACAAAGCCTTTCAAATCAAATCAAGCTCGGGTCTTCATTTGTGTTCATCACCTTGTGAAGATTCAACATTCTTCTTCATAAAATCGAAGAAGTTTTCTACAACGGATTCAAGAACAAGCTTCACAAGCCCTTGATCCATAATTCCTTGGAAGAAAGCATCAAAGGATTTGATTTCTACACACGTGGAAATCACTCAATAGAGATTATACCCATTTCCTTGATTTTAATTAATAAAATTATTATTTGTTCGTCTTTTTCTTTTTCTCTATTTTAGGACAAGAAAATTTGTGTGAACAAATTTCTGGCACACCTAGTGGGACATCTCTACCTTTCATCTCTTTCTTCAACCAAATCTAAAGTTTTTGAACAATCAAGATCCACGGCTTCAGGAAACAACTCCGGTCGTCAATCCAAGGCATCTACTCATTTTATCGTGAGATCTACTACTGATGCTGGCCCTAGGGCAATACTCAAAGAGAGGTTGATGGAGGAGATTTATGCTCGCACCCTCCCTCTTTTCCAAAGTGCATTCATTGCACCACCATCTGTTGAGGAAGATGACCCATCAGTGCAATCTCCACTAAAGGCCAAGGAAGAAAATTCCTCGGATGTTATGAATGTGATGACGACTAGCGCTACCTCTTTGGAAGAGCAAGTCGCCAAGATGAGCAAGATCCTAGAGACTCTTAGTGAGTTGATCAAGCAAAAAGATGGTCAAATCACCTTTCTCATGAAAAAGGTTGATAACTTAACTGAGAAAAAAAAAAACAAAGGATGACACTCCTCTACAAGAAGATGAGGAGAAGAAAGATTCTTCTGATGATGAAAAGAAGGATAGCTCTTCTTCGGATGATGGACCGAAAATTCAAATTACTAAATGATCTATCCCTGCTGACTAATTGAGAAATCTCATTAAGGAAGCTGTCAAAGATCAAGTTGAGAGCATTTCTCAGCCATCTTATTCTTATGCGATGCCAAACTCAAAAAGAATTGATCTTATGAAGATGCCTGCAACTATCAACCACTAAAATTTCAGCGATTTGATGGGAAGGGCAACCCAAGGCAACATGTGGCTCATTTTGTGGAAACTTGCAACAATGCTGGAACCTATGGTGATTTGATGGTCAAGCAATTTGTTCGCTCCTTGAAAGGAAATGCGTTTGATTGGTACACTGACCTAGAGTCTGGAACCATTGATGGATGGGAACAATTGGAACGTGAGTTCCTTAATCGCTTCTACAGCACTCGTCGGATTATGAGTATGATATAGCTCACAAACATAAAGCAATGGAAGGATGAATCAGTCATTGACTACATCCACAGATGGAGGAACTTAAGCCTTAATTACAAAGATCGTTTGTTCAAAACTTCTGCATTAGACATGTGCATTTAAGGCATGCACTTCAAGTTACTTTATATTCTTCAAGGTATAAAGCCTAAAACCTTTGAAGAATTGGCTACACGTGCACATGATATGGAATTATCAATCATTGTTGCTGGAAGTCAAGGAGTGCTAATTGAGGAGCCCAAGAAGGGGTAAGAAGCTAGCAAAGGGGGCAAGACATCTGCCAAAACGGAAGGGAAATAATCCATGGTTGTTACCACTGCCCATTCAAAATCTCCATCAAGACTGAGAAGAAGCAAGAAAAGAAGTATGCTGCTAACAATCAGGGAATAAAGAAGTCTACCTTGATGGAGAGACAAGAAAAGGAATATCTCTTTAGTGACTCTGATGTTCCCAAGATGTTAGATGATTTACTAGAGGCAAATCTCATTCAACTCCCTGAGATGAAGCATCCTAAGGAAGCTGACCGCATAAATGATCCAAATTACTGTAAGTATCATAGACTTGTTAGTCACCCTTTACACAAATGCTTTGTTTTGAAGGATAAGATCATGCAGCTACATGAATAAGGGGAAGTAGTCTTTGATGAAGATATTGTCACTTCTAATATGACTACATTTACCAGTATGTGTCCATATATCGTTGCTTCAAAATTTGGAGATTTCGACCCAATAAAAGCATGGGTGAGTTCCTCCCCTGTTAAAGATTCATTCAAGCCTTTGCAAGCATTGGAAGGTGATTCATACTCTGCTGGGGGCAATAAAAATTTAGATATGGAAGATGAAGGTTTATCTAAGGATGGTTGGATTCTTATTACTCATCGAAGAGGAAGGAATAAGAGAACTCCACCACCAAAGTCAACATCAAAGAGGCCAAAGATGATCTGGAGAGAGCCTTCAAAAGGGTTGACTACTGCAAAAGCTATGGAGAAAAGTATGGCTTCAACAAAGGCTAAAGAAGGCCTCATACAAAAGGCAAGAGTACCCATGACTCTTAAAGAATTCATGCCTAAGAAATTCTTGACAATTGCTGAAATTAGCACATGTTATCATATTAATGAAGATGACCAAGAAGTTACGAAAGATGAGATAAAATCTGAGCCTAAAGGACCTACTTTCCACCAATGCATGGAAAAAATTTGCTTTACTGATGAAGACCTCTTACTTGGCTCTAAGCCTTACAATCGTCTACTTTTTGTTCAAGGTTTTGTACAGAAGTAAAAGGTTAATAGGATTTTAATGGATGATGGGTCTACTGTCAACATTCTACCTTCGAAAACTATGAAAGAGTTGGGCATTCCCATGGATGAGCTATTGAAAAGTCGCTTGGTGATCCAAGGCTGAATCAAGGGGGGTAGAGAACTCTCGGTAAGATTAGGCTCACAATGGTCATGGATGAGATGGAATCAAATGCACTGTTCCATGTAATTGATGCAAGGACAACCTATAAGATGTTGCTAGCGAGCCCATGGATACATGAAAATGGTGTTGTTTCTTCTACATTGAATCAATGCTTCAAATATTGTAGAGATGGCTAGGTGAATAGAGTAGATGCTGACTCTAAGCCTTTCTCGATAGCTGAATCTTATTTTGCTGATGCAAATTCTACAATGATTCAGTTGACAATGAAGAGGAAGTTTCTACAGAAGAAACAACTGAACATGTCAAGGAAGAAAAGGGCAAAGAAAAGGATGCCTGTACAAGCAAGAGAACAAAACCAATTTGTCTTCCCCATAATGTAATAAGAAAGAATGAGGAGAAAGTTTCAAAGTCACTTGAAATGGAGAAAATTGTCCAAGACTTACAAGAGTTGACACTTCTAGTGACAAGCTTGGCCTCTTCAAAGGTTAGTGAAGCTCCTTTGAAAGGATTCACTAAACCATCACAAAGTCCTATTGTAGAACATGGTGATTTGCCTAGTAAAAGAACCAATGAATTTGATCAAAATGCTTATAAGTTGTTGTATCGAGCGGATTATGGTCAGACAAACACATCGCTCCTAGCAAAAGGATCGATAAAGTCTCAAAGCAAGTTCGTGGAGAAAAGTAAAATGATGGGCTTTAAAATTGGTCTTAGATATGATTCTTCTAACCCATTGCATTTAAAGATTCGCAAGGAAGCCTCACATCACATAACTATTGAGGAATCTGAAGAGCAATATGGTCACAAGATAGCTAATATGAGGGTCTCAATTTTTGACAGACTTGGTAGTCCCCTTAATAGCATTTTTGTTTTTAACAGAATTGGTAATCAAAAGCATGACAAGCCACAGAAGTTAAGAGCTTTAGTCATACAAGACTTGGAGTGTCAACCTCGAAGAAGGGCAAGTCAAGAGGAAACAAAGAACATATTGTTGATGCCAAGGACATATGTAGCAAGTTTCCCTCTCGCATGAAGAGGTGCACCAAATGGGTGGTATCAACTGGTGAAGTGTTGAAGGGCAAACAAAAAAACTGTGGTTATCATAGGTCAATATGCAAGCTCTTCAAAAGAGGATGAGGAGAGGATGGCTGCATTAGTGAACCATATCACTATAGAGGATATTAGTGATGATGAGGAAGTCGAGGAAGTTGTCGATGATGCTCCACCTACTTTCGAAGAAGGGAACAAGGTGGCTGTTGATGAATTAAAGGAAGTCAACCTTGGAACACCTGAGGATCCTTGCCCAACTTTCATAAGTATTAACTTATCAACAGAAGAGGAAAACGAGTATATTGATATTCTCTTAAAATTCCATGATATCTTTTCATGGACTTATGCAGAGATGCCTGGACTTGATCCAGAAATTGCTGTTCATCAACTTGCTATACGACTAGGGGCCAAAGTGGTAAAACAAGCTCAACAATGCTTTCGTCCTGAATTAATACCATAGATAGAGAATTAAGTCAACAAGCTCATTGATGCTAATTTCATTTATGAAGTCAAGTATCCTACTTGGATTTCCAACATAGTGCCTGTGAGAAAAAAGAATGGGCAGATACGAGTCTGTGTTGATTTCTGGGATTTGAATAATGCATGCCCTAAGGATGATTTTCCTTTGCTGATTCCAGAAATCATGATTGATGCCACAACTGGTCATGAGATTCAATCATTTTTGGATGATTCATCTGGGTACAATCAAATTCTAATGGCAGAAAAAGATCAAGCAAAGACTGCATTTCGTACACCAAAGGGGATATTTTGCTACAAAGTTATGCCTTTTAGTTTGAAGAATGCAAGTGCTACGTATCAACGAGCCATGCAGAAAATATTTGATGACATGCTTCGTAAAAATATTGAATGCTATGTTGATGATCTTGTTGTGAAATCTAAGAACAAAGAAGACCACATCCAAGACCTACGCGTGGTATTTGAATGACTTAGGAAGTATCAGTTGAAAATGAATCCTCTAAAGTGTGCTTTTGGAGTTTCTGCAGGAAAATTTTTAGGCTTCATTATGCGACATCGAGGGATTGAGATTGATCAATCTAAAATTGATGCAATTCTAAAGATGCTAGAACCAAGGAATATTCATGAACTTAAGAGCCTACAAGGAAAATTGGCTTATATTCGCTGATTCATCTATAATCTTGCTGTTCGATGTCAACCATTTCATAGACTGGTGAAAAGGGATATTCCTTTCAAATGGGATCAAACTTGTAACAATGCGTTTGAGAGTATAAAGAAGTACTTGCTGAATCCTCCAGTGTTGCAAGCACCTGTTACAGGTCGTCCTGTGATCCTCTACACTACGGCCCAAGAACATTCATTAGGAGTTTTGCATGCATAAGAAAATGATAAAGGTAAGAAGTGTGCACTTTACTACCTAAGTAGAACTCTTAATGGAGCAGAGTTGAACTACACACCAATTGAGAAGATGTGTTTGGCCTTAATGTTTGCGATTAATAAATTAAGACATTATCTCCAAGCTTATCAGATTCGATTGATCTCCAAAGCCGATCCAATCAAGTACATCATGTCAAAACCAGTCCTCTCTAGAAGATTGGCAAAATGGGCTCTCTTACTACAAGAGTTTGACATAAGCTATATTTCTCAAAAGGCAGTAAAGCGTCAAACACTTGCAGATTTTCTCGCTGATCATCCAATTCTAGATAATTGGGAAGTTTCAGATGACTTGCCTGATGAGGATGTCTTCTTTATTCAAAGTTCAATTTGGAAGATGTACTTTGATGGGGCTACTCATCAAGATGGTGCTGGAGTCGGTGTTATGTACATATCTCTTGAAGGAGAAGTACTCCCATATGCTTTCAATCTCTCTCAAAACTGTTCAAATAATGTGGTTGAGTATCAAGCACTTATACTAGGCCTTGATATGGTGATAGACATGGGAATTGAACACATCAATGAGTTTGGTGATTCTAAATTGGTGGTCAATCAACTTCTTTTCGTTTATGAGGTGAAGAAGGCTGTACCTTACTTCCAACGTGCCTCCAAACAGCTCGAGAGGTTTAAAAATAGCCATATTGAATATGTGCCAAGGAATAAAAATAAGCAAGCTGATGCTTTAGCTAATCTTGCAACAACTTTGGCACTTTCGGATTTAAAAGTACAAGTCCCTATTTGTAGAAGATGGGTAGTACCGGAGTTCGAGATTGGTGAAGATGAATGTGATCATGAATAAGTGAATGTCACCTCTGTCTATGAAATCAACAAAGAAGATTGGTGTCAACCTTTGATTGGTTATTTAGAGTATGGGAGGTTACCTAATGAGTTAAAGCGCAAGTCAGAAATAAAGCGATGGGCTCCTTGTTTTGTATCCTTCAAAGGCACTCTTTATCATCGGTCATTTAATGACATTTGGCTACGATGTTTGGATGATGAAGAAGCCACCAAAGTGTTGGAAGAAGTGCACTCAGGGGTGTGTGGGGCCCACTAATTAGGGCCTAAATTACATTTTTGGATCAAAAGGATGGGATATTACTGGCTTACCATGGTGAAAGATTGCATGGAGTATGCTAAAAGGTGCCAAGGGTGTCAATTCCATGGTAATGTCATTCGCCAACCACCTGAGCCGCTTCATCCAACTGTTGCTTCTTGGCCTTTTGATGCTTAGGGATTAGATGTTGTTGGTCCTTTGCCTAAAAGTTCAAAAGGGCATCTCTAAATTTTGGCTGCAACTGATTACTTCTCCAAATGGGTTGAAGATGTACCACTAAAGGAGGTTAAGAAGGAAGATGTTGTAGACTTTATAAAAAACTACATTCTTTGGCGGCATAGCACTCCTCGTTACATAATCACAGATAATGGCAAACCATTCTACAACAAGGCAATGGATAAGTTGTGTATGGAGTACAAATTCAAATAATACAACTCTTCCATGTATCATGTACCAGCCAATGGTCTTACAGAAGCGTTCAATAAAACCTTGTGCAATCTTCTCAAGAAGATGGTGAATCGCACTAAAAGGGACTGGCATGAAAAGCTAGGAGAAGCTTTATGTGCTTATCGTACTACACATCGAACAACAATAGGGGCAACTCCATATTCTTTAACGTATGGTTCTAAAGCTGTGATACCACTAGAAAGTCAGGTTCCTTCATTGAGGATTGCCATCCAATAAGGTCTTTCAGTTGATGATAATGCACGGTTGCGTCTAGAAGAATTGGAGGCTTTAGATGAGGAGAGACTTGAAGCACAATAAAGATTAGAGTGTTATCAAGCCAGGATGTCCAGAGCCTTTAACAAGAAAGTGCGCCCTCGATCCTTTCAAGTTGGAGATCTAGTTCTTGCACTTAGAAGACCAATAATCCTCTCACACCATATGGGAAATAAATTTCTCTCAAATTGGGATGGCCCGTATGTTGTCCAAGAAGTCTACACCAATGGAGCCTACAAGATTGTTGATTAAGATGGCTTGCGAATTGGACCAATCAATGGTAGATTCCTGAAGAGGTACTACGCTTAAAGGCTTGACAACGCTCCTGGCCCACATGAGTTAAAACTGTGAACGGCACTACTCCTGTAAAAAAAAGTAAAAAAGAAAGAAAGAAAAAGAAAACAAAAAAAAATGATAATTGAACTATGTCTGACTTAATCTTTCGTAAGAAAGTACATAGGCAGCTTAGATTCATGCCAAGTTCAGTCACACAAAAAAAAAGTCCGAGTGAAAGTTATAATCCTTGAACTACGTTTTGACTTAATCTTTCATAAAAAAGTACGTAGGCAGCTTGGATCCGTGCCAAGTTCAGTCATACCAAAAAAAAAATTCATCATCCAAACAATTCAGAAAGCATGTACATAAGCATATAAAAAAATGACATAAATGTCTAGAAAATAAATATGATGTCTTATTACTTGGTTAAGGGATTGTTCATTACAATGCAAAGGTTCCATAAAACAGAAAAAAAGGACATAAAATATGATCTAAGGGGACCATTGAAAACTCTTTAGCTCATCAAAGTCTGATACGAGGTAGTTTTGAAGCTTACGCAATCTAGCTTCATCAGTGGCGTCATGAACTGGAGCACTCTCAACCTGAGAAATTGCGTCTCGGATCTTGGAAACATTTCCTTGGCTATCTTCATAACTCTTCTTGGCTATTTCTAAGGAAGACTTAAGTCCATCTTTCTTGGCAATCAAATTTTGAAGCTCATTCTAAACCTCAACAAGTTTGGCTTGTAAGGAGGAATGATTATTGGTAGCTTCACTCTCAATAGCCAAGCATTCAACTGCTCCTGTAGCTCCTTTAGTTCCTTGTCTCGACCACTTACCAATATGCTGGAATTAAATTCATATTGCTTCCCATCCACTTCCTTGATCTTCTGGAGAAGGCCTTCCAATCGTTCTTTTGGAATTGCAATATCTAAACTTTCAAGGAACTTGCATATTGCTTCATCCGTTGAAGGAATCTCATGAAGTGCAGTGTCATTAAACCTGTATTGCAGCCCCTTCCAAGCCAAGATAGCCGCTTGATGCTGATAGTAACAGAACATATCTTCAGCACAAAGTTGTGTCTTCTCAAAAGGGTTGCATTTTTTTTATCAACCTTTGGTTCAGCCACCTTCAGTTACTCTAAGTCATTCTCTCTTGATGGGATAATAGAAGGCTCCGTGGGTTTTATTGGATGATCTTTTTCCAACACCTCGGCAACTAATTGGAAGGATTCGCTGCTGATTGCTAAATCTTCTATATCCCCAACTTTTTCAGAATCATTTTCAAAATTTAGATTAGGGAGTTCAAGCTTCAAAAAAAAGAAAAGAAAAGAGATGAGAAGAAAGTAAGCACAAATACTTTAAAAATGACAATGTGAAAAGGGATTGAAGAAGACATACTAATTCCTTATATGGGACAACTGAACCACTATGAATGCTCCCAAAATTGTTAGAGTCTCTTGGAAGCCATGAGTTGGCTTTCTTGTTGCGATTCCAATGATGATCAGAGTCACCCTAGTCAGTATCTTCCGAGTCTACCAAGTTTAGAACATGCTGATCTCCAATTTCTTTATATCCATCATTACTAAGGGTAGAGATCTTCGATGGAATTCTTGACTCAATTGATGTTTGCTCCTTTGAAGGAGTACTTCTCTTCTTTGTTCCTATTAAAGGTGCACAAGTAGAACCAACATCCTGGACAATGTCAACTCAAGGAATGTTCTTATCCACGGGTTTGGCCTTCAATTTAAGAGTCACCCTCAAATCCTTTGGAGAAGTCAGTGACCACACCTTGGACCACCAACTGAAATACTCCTTGGTCACATAAGTGCTTCCATCTACTGCCACAATAGGGAGTCTTACCTTTGCCAAAGAACGGAGCTTAGTACAAGACTGCCAAAGATGAACTAGTTGCTCTAGAGTCAAATCTTCAAATCGTTCCTTGAGGTCGCTAGGTATGTCTTGGCAAAAGCCAAAATGCCTACTAAATCTGTGGGGGCTATAAGGCTTGCATATGTGGACATGAACAAAACGTGCAACTAAGTAGCTTGACATAATGCTAATAAAATATTCACAATAATTAGCAGACAAATTCGCGTTGTCAGTCAAAGTGAACCTTTTGTGATATGGGACAAATGATGGTTCAATTAGGCGAGATGAATCCCTAAAGAGATTAAGGGCATCAGAATCTTTAAAAGTTCGGGCCATTCTTTCACCAGCATAAGCAATCATCAAAGGAATTTTGTCATGGGTTGAAGCAAAGTGCGTGTCGAATCAATGGGCAAGCCATGCATGAACATAATGAAGGGGAAAAGAAGCTGTAGAAGTTTTGAAGGAAGATGCAGTTGAAATTTCTTTCAAACCTTTATAGATGTTGGCTAAAATTGGAATGGCTAGACAGAAGCGTCGATGAACAGCCATCATACTAGCAACCTTAAAGGTGCTTGGGCGAATTAAACCCTTATCTCTTCTGGGGAATACAAACTTACAAAGCCAACAAGATAAGAAGGCTGCTAAGTAAACCTCTTCTCGGTCACTAGGCTTGACACGAAGATTATTAAGAGGTTTACCCCAGCCTTTTGCATGAGAAAGACGCTTATCGATGATGCCAGAAGGATGGTGTGACCCCTTGGTTTTTCCACTACTTTTCTTGTCATCTCTTTTTGGAAGTTCTTCTTTATATCTAGTAGGCCCACGAAACCAAAAGCTTACCCAATCACCAATGGTCAGTTCATAGCAATATCCATTTTTCCTGCAATTTTTATGAAAGGCAAGAAATAAAAATTTACAACTGATGGGCAGATGAGGCTTTCTGTCACGACCAACTCCATTTAGTTCAGCAGCAGAAGGAACAACTTCATTATAGAATGAGCCATTTATGGGTAGAGCTCCAAGCATCTTCAAGTCTTATAAAGAAATAGATTCCTCCCCATTAGTAGTGTAGAGTGTGTTTGTTGAAGGATTCCAATGCTCAAAGAAGGCTCACATGACATTCTTTTTGCAATCATATGTGAAGAGTGAAGCATATATGGCTTTGTAAAGGTGGCTAGAAGTCAATGAATGCTCATTGCTCGCTAACACATCCTTCAGCCATTCCTAATAGCCCTTGACGTAGTCAACCTCACCTAGTGATGAAGGGAATGATTCCCATGATAAATCTCCATTGTCGATGTGACACCTTAGAAGAGGTAGAGCATTATATGAAGCTGGATCCATGTGAAGGGATGATTGCAATAGTGTGACTCTTGCATTAAAAGCAGTCTTGCTTTTATAATCATAAACGTCCCTTGATGTGTTCAAATCCCAAGAAGAAAGATGTGAAGAATCATTAGAAGGAGACCAATTTGGAGCACAGTGACCAATGACAGGAGTGTAAATCGCAAGTGTAGTACCCTCTTCCACATTTGAGGCTTTATTATCCAAGATGACAAGGTTTGCTGAAGAAGCATTTGTAGTTTCTAGGAAGACAACCATCTTGTGTAAAGTGCAGATCTTCAAATTGAGAAGCTTGTGTAAAGTGCAGACTAAATTTTGAAGCTACCACTCTCAAGTATAGCTTGTGCGAACTCTAAAATAAAAAAGGTGAGAAAAAAAGAAGTCATCAGGTGGTTCAAATAATAAAGGTGTAATTTTGTTTATTGAATGATAAAAAAAGTTATTGTACTGTTAAGAAAAAAAATTGTTGTTTGAAAAAAAATGCAACAAGTTGAAAAAAAAGGTGAGCAGTAGTAAAGAAACGGCAAAAAAAAATAAATAAAATCAAGCATTGCAATTTTGCTTGCTAAACAATGTAATAAAGAGTGCTATCTCGTCAAAAAAAAAAAGGAAGATCAGTGTATTTTTTCTTTTTTTTTTTCCGACGAAGAGTTAATTCATGTACATGAATGATCAAAGAAGACACATGAGCTAACCATAGGTAATCTATTATAGCAATTTGCTTTGTACAAAGAAAACAATAGTTAATAATAATTAATAACCATTGTAAGACGTCCTATCGTGGGGTAGTTCGACAAAAGCAATCAGGATGGCACATGCACCCATTAAATTTGATAAGTGGGTTGCCAAAAGAACATCTCAACAAGTGAATTGTCAAATTATTTTTGCAAAGGACACATATCAAGCATGACACTGTGCCTTGTCTCCATAATATGAAGAGAACAAATGGGATTTACGTGAATGCATGCATATATATGACCAAATCTCTACAATTTCTTAAGCATCACATAAAGACAAATTTTTTTTTTTGCCAGAGAATATGATTTGGCATTTAAGAAAAAAAAAAAAGAAGCCTCACACAAAAAAAAAGAATTGGTAATTCGAGACCTAACCAATTTTGCTTGTCCACCAAAGAAGAGCAGATGATTGTCAAAGCAATATGAAGCAAGCAGGGAAAATCCTCCAAATGACTGTGTGAACTCTACAAGATAAAAAAAATTATGAGTAAAAAAAAAGAAAAAAAAGAGCATGGATACGGAAAAAAAGGGACAACTATTCATGTAAAGTTCCTACGGGTTAGCAAGAAATCTGGACCTTTTCATCCAAATGTTTGTTAAAAAAAAGGAGAAGCGTGAAATTAAATAAAAAAAGAAGAGTACACTTGGTGACGAGCAAATTCATGTTATCAAGGGAGTGCATGCAAGAAGACAGTACATGTTATGACCAGTACTTAACCAATAATTGCAAAATAATCAAATGGATTTGATAAGGGATATAAACCAAAATTAAATTCAATTTCTTCTATGAATGAGTATGGTTATATCTTCTAAACCTTTTGTCATGTTGTGCGAAGGCTATATGTGCAGAAAATTTTTTTCAGCATTACAATTCAGATGCGAGGCGTCGGCAGGGACTGTCAAGCACAAACAACAGCGTTGCAAGGGTGAAATAAATGAGTATTTAACCTCTATTTATAGAGTTTGATACTTAAAATAATTTTCCTTAAGCTAAAAGGAGAATATATATATTAATTTGAAGATCTCATTTTAACAGGAAAGATTTATATCTTCTAGAAGAGGAGTTAATTTTCCTGTTGAAATTGGAAGGAAAAAAAGGACCATGGTCGTCAAGGTTTATGCTAAAATAGGCATATACATGTCCCGACTAATTTTTCATTG
>CANYLF015441892.1:0-15818 GCA_948193215.1 Bocquillonia castaneifolia
AATGATTAGAAGTTAGAGTTAAAGTACTACCTAAATCATTTACCGCACTATCTCAAATTTTGGGACTGTTTTATCTCAGTTTGTGATGTAACTTGAAGTTAGGTAATCATCAGTATCTATTATAATATTATAATTCTGGAGTTGAGAGAAAATCTCTCAGCCGTCATTCCGCCACATAGGATTAATGAAGAGTTAAAGCATTGACACGTGGAATATATTTTATTTTTATATTAAGTAATTAAAGATATGTCCTTTTCCAACTACAATTAGAATTATATTTTTTTTAATATTAATTAATTAAAAACATGTCTTTTTTCAGTATAATTAGGACTACATTTATTTTATTTATATATTAAGGACATCGACATGTTCATAAACCTAATGCAAAAAAATCTAAAGATCAACCATGAAGCTTATTTGGTACCTCTTCCAATCATATTCATAGCTATGTAAAATATTGACTCATTAGTAATCTCTCTCTCTCTCTTATTTTCCTTCTTTGGATCTCAAATTGGGTGTATGCTTTTCACAATTCTATCTAATTAATGTAAGTATATCAAGGTTTATCAAAGTACGTATATACACAGTTCTTTTTTAAAAAATTTATTTTGTATGCAGTTTGCTTTGCTTTGGTTGTTTTGACCCTTCATTCTTTGGGATCCCAAATTGGATGTACGCTCAGTTAAAAAAAATGGGTGTAATGTATGTATTTCATGGCTAATCAAAGTGTATATACAAAGTTCCTTTTTTAAAAATTTATTTTGTATGCAGTTTGCTTTGCTTTAGTTGTTTTGACCCTGCTTTTTCAAAATATAATCATCAAATTTTCATTAAAAATACAATTATCTTCTACTTTCTCCATATTCAATTCAACTAGTAACATCAGCATGTCAACTGAAAATCAAGGTAAATTTTTATTACTATCATTATAATAAATTTGCTGTTAAATTTATTGTTCTTTAATTAATTTTTTTTATATTTTCCAATATTAGATACATATTCATTATTTTTTTTTTTTGAAGATAAATTCAAAAGAAACCGATAAAGAAGAAGATGAATTTTGTTGCAAAAAAGAGAAAAATATTAATACAACCAACACTTATAACTATTCATGTTGAAGATTACAATTTTTTATATTCTATTTTTTTCCAATTTTCTCTTGATTTTTTATTGTTCAATTGGTTTCGTGTTTTTTTTTTCCCATGTATGAACTAAGTTGTAGCAGTTTATGATTACAAAATTGTTGAGGGTGCTCTGAGTTATCAATTGAAGCAGTTTGCTACAGATTTTAAGCACGATTTACATCAAGGTACTATTAAGTTTTTTTGTTTTTTTTGAGGGAAAGGTACTATTAAGTTATAATGCATGTCTTCATCATAAAACATTGGCCTTGAATAATTAATCAAAAGAGTCCACCAAGTAGTCGGCTCTTATCCACACTGCATTAGTTTATGTTTATTATTAGATGATACTGAATTTATTTTCTTATATTTTATAATTATGAATTTAATATAAATTTGAGAGTTGAGACAAATTCTCTTCAAATTATGATTTTCCAACTATTTCAAAAGATGTATTTTATTTATTTCTAAGTAGTAATTTGTATATTTGTTAATTTAGATATTATGTATATGGTCTAAAGTTCTATTTGTACACCCAATAAATTCTCTAATGTTGGTTTGTTCGTCAAATACAGATACATAATTCTTTGGATTGGTTTTGTATGGTGGAAAATAAATAGTTTTCATGTGTTATAATCTGCTATGTTGAGTAAATTGTGTTGATGTGCGTCCTAATTACTAATCGAACAAAATAAAAAAGGATAATGGAAATGTAAATTTAAAACTTCTATTTATACACGAATAATAATTAATTTAATTAATTATTCATAAACTAAAAATATTATATGAAAACTTTTTTTAATTTAATATTATATAAAATGAATTTTAAAATAAATCTGCGCATTGCGCGGGTAAACGACTAGTTTTCTCTAAATTCTGGACCATTAAATACCTCAATAAGTCCCCTAAAAACCCTATAAATTTCAGGCCAAACTAATTCTTTTAAGTAGTGAAATAACCTAAGTTTTCAAATGTAAATTATGGTTTTGTTTTAACTAGGTTGTGGCCCCAATAGTAACTTTTTTGTATTTGACTTCTATAATTTTTCTGAGTTGATTTTTAAGGTCTATCTAAGTATATTATTGGAGAATATAAAGTTACATTGAAGAAAAAGTGCATAAATTCAAATACTATAATTTTATTCAAACCAATAGAAATTCATGATAGTTTAAAAAAATTGGTGTTACACTTATTATTTTTAAATGAGGAAATATCGATTTTATTTATTTTTTTCCTTTATATCTTTTCTCTTTATTTTATTTTATTTATCAAATTGTCTTTTTTTTCACTTATATATTCTCTTTATTTTATTTTTTTTCTTTTTTTCTTTTTTTTTTGTTGTTCTCCTTTTATGTCTTTTTAACTTTTTTATTTCATTTTCACATCTTACCGTGGAGGCGTTATTTTTGTTTTTGTAATATTTGTTTTGGTTTGTGTATGGTGCCATATTTTTTTAGTTTTTTTCTATAAATACCATATATTTTTAGTTATTTTTATGTTTTGGATTTATTAATTATATAATCATTTTTTGTTTTTGATTTCTTTTATTGGGATTGAGAGAGTATTTTATAAAACCTGGTAACATTGTTTTTTTTTTCCTTATGAAAATTTAGAATTGTTGGCTAAACTTAAAAAGTAAGTAGATTAATTATCAAGTCAGATTTCTGTCCATTATAAGTTTTAGTGATGTTTTGTGTTCAATGATGTATTTGCTCTTGGCTCTTTTAATTATTCTATTTGCTCATTGATTTTATAGAGCTGATTATTTAGAAAAAAGATTGATACCATCAATCAAATCTCACAAAATATATGTCTATTACATGTTATTTAAGAAAAAGTACATTTCTGTTTGGAATTATTGTTTGAGGTAAAAAAAGCACTTTTTTATTTTTTTTTCTAAATTAATTGTTTTAATTTTTATACAAACCTATTTATTGGAAAAATACTTCAATAGACAGAAAAGAAGTTCTAAAAATGCACTTTTGGCCACCACAACGGGGCTTTACAATGTTCTTTAATCAAGTCTCAAAGAAACAAACATCCGTGTATGATTAAAAATCTCAAAAAACTTCCGTGCATTATTACTATTACATGATATTGAAGAAAGTATGTTTAAAATATTCCTTTGTTAGCATAATTTTACCAGTGTTTTTAATTTAAAGAGAAAAGAAGAAAACTATGAGTGAACAGGTCGGTTTTGCAGTGCTCATTTATAAAGAAGTCGAATGGTTAATTAACTGTGTTGAAAAACCAACCTCATTTCACTTCCAATAGCTAATTTGGACATTGTCATTTTCGTTTGGTGTTAATGTTACTTCAGGTGATCCTGCGCTTTAAAGCAGTACCTAGACGCCTGTTCCTTGTCACAAGATCATGAATATTCCACTAGAAGAGGAATTAGCATTAAACTAAAGAGCTTAATAAATTGATCACCTCTCCTCGGACCACCACCTCTTTTTTGTTTCATTGAAGTTGAAGAAGTAGCTAGCTCTTCTCGCAACAGATCATTTGTTTTAGCTTTGTTCATTCATCATTTGCCTGGATTCTGAAAACTTTCCTCTGCAAACCATTTCAATGATCCATATTCGTATGCAAATATGGAAACACAAGAAAAATGAACTAAGAATGAATGCTCATCAAGAATGAATGCTCATCAAGAAATATACAGAAGACACTAATCCTAGAGTATACCAGAAAATTTTGATGACCAGCCAAATATCATGAAGCTCTAGAGAGAACATGTCAGATGGATGGTTAAGGCTTATGGAGTTCCACACCTGACACCTTGTTTCTGCACAGATACTTGTAAACTCAATCATGCACCTGCTAACAGGTTGATTCGAAAATTTGAAATCGAACCTCCATATTTTTTCACAAACATGATGCTACCATTCGTATACAACAGGTGGGGTATGACAGTGAACCCAAAGAAAATAGTTAGATATATCACAATCCAAGAGAAAAATTAGATAACAAAACCTAACCAACGCCCAAGATGTTACCATACAAGACAAAAAAAAAAAGTGTCAACAGAACCAACTGCTAAATTATGATGGGAAAAAGACCTTGACGTAAGATTATATCTTACAGATTGATAAATAAAAAATGTTCTGAGCTACTTCAACCTGGACAATCAAAATCTCGCCTCTGGGAAAATGCCCCTCCCTTCCAGGAGCTTTTTAGTGTCATGAACAAAGACTTCCATTGTAATAATCCTCGTTGCTTGTCAATATGAACACAAATTCTTCAATAAATTCTCTGCTGGCAATCGGAGAAGTATTCATTCCATTTTCGCCATGCTTGGACTTTCCCTTGAAATGTTCAGAGCTGCCACATCCTGTCGAAAGAATGATCCCTTTGAGTTTACTGTTCTTCAGGCCTCTGTTGATGAATCAGAGGTTTTGTCCGAGCACCTTCAGTAAAAAGCAAACTAATTTAGGGGAAAAAAAAATCAGAGTAGAAAGTTTAATAGTAAACTGGAGTCGACATATGATGGACGCATGCACAGCACGCACACACTAGACAAGACATGTTTGAGAGTAGAACACAAACACAGTCGACAGATTAATTTCAGAGCACTACCACAATTCACAAATTCAAAAACAAACACCAAATGCTGTTGTATTGCTAAAGAACACATCATCAATGAAGATCGACCTACTGCAGGCTTTGAAGACACCTGTCATCTATGGCTACAATCAGCGAAAGCAATCCATCATGAAATTATTTTCACTGATTTCTTTCGCCCATCAACTCCAGCAGAGCAGAGGCCACTTTTAGGAGACAGAACAGTACTGTGCATAAGGCAATGCATTATTGGGATTTGAATGACCATACTCATTATCTCAACAAGGTAAGCCTTGGAACTTGCACAAGGAAAAAAAGTGTGGCCAGAACAAGAATAAATTTTTACGCCACCAACAGATCAGTATGATTGCACAAATCAAAGTGGTTTACCTAAAGTAACCTCAAAACGGAGCCTCCAAGGATTCATCCCAGACTTCGGCACTTCCATTAGAGGCATCTTCAACGTCTTCCTCCATTGAAAGCCTGATATATTCTCTGTGTGCAAAGCGATCCCATTCTGTCAGTGTTGGATTCTCGCGCTCCTGTTTGTTACAATGTTACCAACACTATCAGCAGTTTCCAGTAACTAGATTCTCAAAACAGTTTCTTAAGTTCAAATTTTAATACCTGACGAATCAGAAATGGATCACGAGTTTCAAAGGCCATAAACTTATTAAGGTTGAAAAGAATATTGAAAACACTTCCCGAAAGTCTACAGCCTTTCAGGTCTTGTAATGTGATAAAGCTCTCATTCTGCATGTAAAAAAATCGCAAGTCAATATCAGATTATCCAAAAAATTGGTGAATTTAGATCAATGATAAAAGGAATTTGGCTCCTAAAGGATAACTGACACAATAGAATAGTGCCAGAGGCTACTAGAAACTTCATTGCTGTACAATACATACTGGCAGTAAATATCAACCATATTTGCAGATCCATTATTAAGTCTAAGGGCAAACCTCTGGTCCAATCATGTCAATTATCTGGCATAATATATCTTCAAAAAGCACAGGCTCTTGGGCCATGCATTCCATGCGATGAAGCTGCTCTTCATAAAAGAATTGCAATTCATTTCTTGTCAAAATTCCATTTCCATCCAAATCTATGCACTTGAACCTAAAAAAACATGTAAAAATTGTTCAATTGCTAGCCCGATATTGCCTTCACCGCTTGGAAAAGAAAAATATTTACGTACGTAATTTGATACAGAAGTTCAATTACATGATAAGTAATCTATGATGGCTGCTTGAAAATTATGATAACCAAACAAGAAGAATAGGCTTTCAAACTACCTTTAGCAAGTCTTAACAAATTGGAAAAAAAAATACAAACAAAATTTAGCAATCTGTATAATCCTTTCACTCATTCCCACTAAATCATTACACTAAAAAACAACCATTTCTTTGTCCCTGACACATGCTCCACCAGATGCACATTTTTTTTCTTCACTCTATGTTATGATCATAGTATAAACTTTTGAGGGGGACTAAAAATTATGGGTGGCAATATTTCCAGATCAAATTTTGATAGGGCCAGAGCAATTTTTAATACTCAAGACATTATTGCCCTTAGAGTTTAACCCATCGCTTTTTGGATTTTTTTCTTTTATTCTTAAAATACCCTTATTTGATTATTAAAATATATAAAGAACAAAACCACAAACACAATGATAGATGGTACATTTTATTCTTTTGAAATTTAAATTTAATTTTGATTTTAGGAATGAAAAACACAAATTAGTTCAGAGTTTACGAAGACCTTTTTACAATTCGATAATTGCCCACCTAGTTTTATGGTCTTCTCGCTATCATCATATAAACTATTTATAGTATGTTAGTTATAAGATTTTTATTGCCTGGAGAAGTTTGTTGCAGGAGGCAGAATAGAATTCCATAGGATATGCAGGTTTTTCTGCAATATTAATTTGCCTAATGATGTTGACATTGATGATTTCTTTTGAATCGAAAAACAGAATTCCATAGCATATGCAGACTTTGTTTTGCCTAATATCAATTTGCAATATTAATTTTCTACATCCGTTTTTAATTGTATTAAACTAAACTAGAAGAATGACTATAGAAAAGATGATTTAATTACCCGTTGATTCAATTTCTTTCAATCTAGTTTTGAATGAATATGAGAGTCCAAACAAAAATTGAATTTGTAGAAAGGAAGTAAAGATAACCAGTTAGGTTTAGGTTTATACTTCCTAATTAAATAAGGATTCTTTAGGAAAGAAAAAAAAGATCCAAAAAAGGTGGCTTAAACTCTTAGAAGGACAATAATGTATAGGTATTAAAAATTGCTCTGGCCCTATCAAAGTTTGATCTGGAAATATCGCCATCCAAAATTATATTTGGATGATGCAAATACACCCTGTTCATTTTTTTCTAAACATCATAATGCTTCCTTAATCATGAATTCATGAACCTCAACATTGATCCGCGCCTGAAAGAGATCGAGGTGGAAGTATTCCAAATTTAGTAGGCAAAAAAAAAATGCTGTTGTTGGTTTTTATAAATTTCATCAGAATACCCTTAATTCAACACAGCAAGAAGTAAAAACATACCAATACTCAAGACTAGGTTCAGATGACTTATCCTCCTCTGACAGTATGAAGTACACAAAATCCTCATATCCCATCTTCCCTTCAACCTTACTTGTAAACTTTCTTGGAACCTGGACAGTGTTACACAATCAGATCACTAAATAATGTTAAGATAAGATTATATACAAAATGAACAAAGATTGCAAGATAACTGAGATATGCAACATTGAAGAAATGAAAATTTTATTTCTGCAGACAGCAGGTCACCAAACTAAGTGCAAAAGTATCATCCAACACACAAACCTGGGAAAATATTCTATCAACAATCCGGTAGGTAAGTGCATGGTTACCATATCTGATCAAGTTCTCTTTGTCGATGAGAAAATCATGATCCGTATCCAGTTCCCAAAACTTGCAATATATCACGTAAAAGTGTTCATAGGAGAAATACCTATATGCATAATAGAATTGGAAAAAAAAACTATTGTTAAGCTTATATTTCATGGAATTTTACCAAAATACTTCAAATTTTATAGAAACTATAACATCTCCTATTTTATAAGCTCTGTCAAAAATGGTTTCCTACAGCTTAACTAAGCCTAACATCTGTATCCTCAATGTAATTCAGTTTTATTGAAGAAATACACCAATTTTTGACAAATTACAACCTCAAGACTTTATTGATGTCCTCTTCTTCATCTGCATGCTGCATTGCATCAATCAAGTTTCCACGTTTCAGCTCCCTGAAGGAAAGATGGCCATTGCCAGATCTATTTATGTAGTAAAACATTCTGTATATTACAGTTTCAGCTGGTAAATCACAGAAAGGAAAAACTTAGGTTAACATCTGCATTATAAAAGGTACATAATCCACAATAATGCGAACATTCAACATCGGAAATAACTAAAACAAAAAAATCCTTGAATAACATCAAATTCATTGCATTGCTTGAATATCATTCTCATACTAGCAGCTATAATTCTGCCATCATCAATCCTTGTTACAGACTAGCGTTTTGTGTTTTCTGCCAATTGCCAGTTGTATTTGTATAAATGTACTAATATGTTCATTAATAAGGTTCGCTCTTTCTTCAGTGACCAAAAAATAAAAACTGAAATTTTTTTTATATAATTCGAGATCTTTGATATTTAAGCCTAAATTTACCATCTTCAATGAGACAACTATAGCTCGGCAGCTTGTGAAACACCTGATTCCATAAACAGAAAGCATTACTTTGAATCATAAAACAACATGTGTGTTTGATTTTAGTAGATTAAATTAGCTCGGTCGCAGTTTTAAAACTTTTTTTTCTTTGGGTATCATTGCAGATTAACCAAAAGTGTATTAGCCAATTCTCTTCAAAATATGCCAGCAAGTTTGGATGCTATACCAAAGTGGTTCCCCACAACTGTCACAAATTAGCCGCATTCATTTGAATATATACATGTGTGTCTTAAGTCTGTAAAATAATACTAAATTACTAATCATAAAAAATCATGTCTATAATATTCAGTTGAAGCAGAAGACAATCAAAGCTGCTTGACCGGCAGAGTACAAACCATATCTTTCCTGAAACTCAGGTGTGCTCTGTAAGAACTCTAATCCTGGATGAGTTGCCAACAATTCTCGAAGCACAGGTTTGAAGTCTTCCTGTTATCAATTGTACATTCTAAAGATGAGATGGACATTATGGTGATAGTGACATCCAAAATTGGCAGTAATTCCGCAATAATATAACAAAATAAAACTGCACGAATAATGTGTTCATGCATCATAAAAAGGAAAATGCTCTACCTGAGTGAGGTATTTGAGATCTGGCTGCTTAAGAATTTTAAATATTTGGGTCGCCATATCCAATGTCAGCATGTTGCCATTTATCCAATAATTAATAAACGCATCCCTACAAATAATTTAGGAGGAAGCAACATTCAGTTAACTGATTAAAGACAGCCTTGAAGTCTATCATAAGAAGCACTCGTGGAACATTGCATGTCAATGCTCAACCTATAAAATTCATAGTTTCTTGTATCCTAATTTTGCAAAAGATAGGAATTATACATATATAGAGAAGCAATGGCTTTTGATTTTGAACCAGAATCCCCATTGCTTAATTTAAGCCGAGGATAGTCTACAACCTATACATTCACATACTAGACACCTACCACTAGTTGAGTTAATCACCAATGCAGCTGCAGGTAAGCAGATCTAGTGAAATTCTGCTCGACCAGCTGCAGCAAGCATTCACTCACATATTCAGTTGGATGTGCAATTTTTCCTTACTGCAATATATTCCACAAGTTTTCCAACTGGCGCTCAACAACACCCTCTAGACAACCAATGCCAACTAGCCACATGCCTGCTGAACCAACTGAAAAGGTTCAGCAGATGCTGGGGCAAGACCATGGTCCGCCAAACCAAGGCTCTTAATTATGATCCTAAAATATGATATCCCTTACCCACATGAAAGGGATGTCCCTAGTAAAAATTATATAGTCATTTAAAATGGTAGCAAGTACTGTTATCATCACCTCCCAAACATAAGAAACAGGCTGCTTTTAACTCAAGAAAAATGTGACACATAAGTTAACAACAATCTAATTCTAAAAGAAAGTTTATCTAAGACCTGAGGGCAATTGGTTCAGTAGAGCAAGTTTCAGACAAGTAATTTTTAGAAATTCAACATCATCTTGTTTGGTTTAGAATAACAATTGGGAAAAGGTACAAAAATGCCACTAACGTTTGTCTCAAAGTTTAAATTGGCCATTATCCTTTTTTTGGGAACAAATAAATACAATAATATGCTTTTTAGTCACACTTTAGCCACTCACCTAACAGAAAATCTAACATGATAAAATCCGTTAATAAGAGTGAAACTGAAATTAAAATAATATAAAAAAATTCATGGGTAAAACTTCACCTGCTCTTTAACACAACTGCTAACCCATTAATTGTTCCAAAAAAAACTGGTAACCCATACAAAAACAACACAGCTGGTGAAAAATTGTTCTTATATCATTTTTTTTTAAAATTCACTAAATCAAACCCTCAAATAATCCCTTTAAAAGCCCTTAAATCTAATATGAATCTTTTCTATTTCCTTTATTTTCCTTCTCCATCTCCTCCTTTATTGACACTTTTCTTTCATCTCTCTGTTTTGTTGGGTTTCTGGTATGGCTTTAGAGAGAAGCAGAAGTAATAATGGAGAACAACGAACCAGTTACGTCAACAAGACACCAAATAAGAGAACCATACGCAACGGCTAGAGTCTCAGTCATAGAAAGTCCAAAAGCTTTACGCCAGTTCAGTCAAAAATCTGCAAACGGCATCGTAGTATATGACATAAAAACTCCTAGCACGACGCCGTTTAAAGCATAAAGCTTTTGTTGTTGATGATGAAGTTTAGGTTATAGTGATGAAGGCAAAGGAGAGGACCGGTCTCAGATTTACCTCCATCATCGAATGAATCTGACAATGAAGCCATGAAGGATAAAAATAATAGATCTGAATGCACACAGATTGAAAGGGATCCGAGCTGAGGAGGTTTGATTGTGGATTTTAATTGTAATTGTTGTGGTCGTTAAACCATGGGTATACTGATGTTATTAGCATTGTCGGTGATGGAGATATTCAAGGAAGCTGTATAAATTAAACAAACAAATTTTAAAAGTTTAGAGAAGAAAGACCGAAAAAGGAAAAAAGAAGAAAAACAAATCCTTTTTTCTGTTTGATGTTATTTGGTTTGTTTTCCTTTTTTTATCATTTTGTTTTTTTTAGTTTGCCACTTTGATTTTAAGTTGGGAAAAAATGAAATTAGACCACTGAGTGAAGGGGAAAAAAATGAAATCAGATCACCAAGTGAAGGGAAAAAAAAGAGAAAAAAAATATCAGTAATTAAAATATAAAGATGATGAGAAAAAGATGAGCAAAGAGGGAACAAGAGAAGATGGTTAAACAGAAGGTGATGAGGAAGACGAAGGAAGACAAACAATCGATATTATTATTAAAGTGTTGGAAAAAAATTAAGGTGAACAATAAAAATGGTTATTATTTTCAGATTTTTTTTTTATTATTTTAACATTAATCTAGCTTTTTTACAAAAGGAAATTCCTTTCGTTATGTTTTCCGTCAATAAGTGGCTTAAATGTCACCAAAAAGCATATAATTGTATTTATTTGTTCCAAAGAAAAGGTTAGTGGCCAATCAAAACTTTGAAATGAACGTTAATGGCTTTCTGTACCTTTTCCCATAATAATTTCTTCAGAATTTGTCATATAATGTTCCAAGAGACTAGAAAGATTACATAGCACCCTTTATATAATTCATAAATTTTATTAAAACCTATATCATAAAAATATGTAACTAATTTATTAAAAGCTCCAAGTGTGCAATTATGCAATATGAATATAGTTCTCCATTGAAATAATTTGATTGATTAGCATTTGAGATATAAAATCCACAAAAAAAAAAGTTCAAAAGCTCAAAAACCACATTCCCAAGGGAAGGTAACTTCCGGTCTTACTACATTGAAAGTACTTTGCCCGCAGGTAGGGCCTATGCATTCAAGAATTCAACATTCTTGGAAATTCAATTCTTTTTTACAAACCGAACTCAGGAAATTGAATTCACAAATGATCCCGCCAACCAAACATTATAGTGTCATAAGAGAGATAACCAACTCTCTTTCACCAGATATGCAACTTCAAGTATTGCAATGTAAACCAATTGCAGTAAAATGATGAACAAAACAGCACACACACACAAGTATATTTACAACATGAAACATCAGGACATCAAACAAACTGAAGTTAAGATGCAGCGATTCATTGCCAAAACTACTTTCATAGCGACATGAGAAGCACATACCTTGTGACAATACCGGTGCCATTAACATCAATCCTCCTAAAAAGAGTTGTGGAGAAAAACGAGGGCAGCTTGCAAATTTCCTTAGTAACAGATTTGAATTCTGAACACACAAAAGGAAATAAAAAATGAAAACATAAGTTATAGAAATGTAAAAAGATAAGTTTCATGCAATCTCACCATGTATTTGCAAGCCATCAGAACGGCCATGGAAGAAGTGATTGATCCGGAACAAACATTGTTCCTTTAGGTCATTTGGAGCTGGACGGCCATTTTGAAAGTAAAACTGCAATAATTTGAAAGCATTCATATAAAAATATCAGCTGCCTTAGTACTGAAAACAATACTCGACAGAAAATATACCACAATTAGACTGCTTAACAGGAATAGAAATGAGATTAACAAACCTGAGGTATCAATTCTTTTACTGGCTCACTAAGAACTTTTAGAGGAGAACCTAAATTAGAAAGGCCAGCCCTTTGTTTTGTTATACGAGGGGAACCAGTTGAACTCCTGGGAGAAAGTGGAGGGGTACTTCCTCCAGGAAACATGGAAGGTAAGGAATTGCCAGTGGTAGAAGTTGCACTAGAAGAGGTTCCAGTAACATTCAAGGGAGCACCTGACTTTGCATCATTAAGCAATGACGTCACCTGGCCACAAAGCATGGAGAATGAGATAAACACATCAACTATGTTCATGTTGCTGCCCATAACAGCTTTAAAAAAAAGTTCAGAAAATCAAGAAACAAGATTAGAAAAGCCTCTCTTTCCATAAAAAGAGAGCTGGGAGGTTGAAGCAGAAATTTCATATTTCCAGCAATAGTGTCAAAACAAACTCTCAATATATTTACTACAGGGTTTTTCTGACGATGTCTTCTCCCTTAATAAAGAGACCTGGAGTCATTTTCTTTATAAGCTCCCAAACGAAAGACCCACAAAAGCTTATCCTAAATTGCATTGCACTCCAGAATTGACAAGTGCATAAAAGATGTCAAGAAAAGACTATTCAATCTTCCAATAAGAAAGGGTGTAGCTTAACTAGTAGAGTATCTCTTCTAGTAATCTACAATTGGGTTAAAAACAAGAGACAGCAAGGTCGACACATAATATATAGTTTCATACTTCTAAAGTCCTGTAAGTGCATAAAGTGGCTAAAGAAACCACATGGCATCCTCACAGAATTACACCTTAGACAACGAACTTAAAATGTAGATGAGCAATATTCCTCAAGTTAAATATACAAAAACAAATATATATCCATCAACTTCTCTCCATGAATTTTTAGCTAATAGAGACCTGTGCACGCATCTTTCTTATCTTTTCCCTAATTTTCAAGTAATAACAGTCACGCTGCTTTTAAAGTTCTATAAAATGATAACTAGCTCTAGAACAAAACAATGAACTCAAAGAAGAAGAGCAACTACAACACATTCCTATATAGCAAACTAACAGCATAAAGAAAGATTCTACAACTCAACCATTGATATTTTAAGCAGATCATCAACATCAACAACAGCATTGTGATAAAACCAATATCTCAGAACCTAAACCACCATACTATTGAGCTTCTAAAAATGAATAAACAAACAAATGAGTGAATAAATCTAACAATTAAAAACAAAAGTAAAAATAAAAAAAAATACCAGACGATTAGCGTCAGGAAGAGAAAGCCACTGGTCAAAAAGCTTCTGAGGAAAGTCAGGATACGATTTAAAAGCTAAAGGAGAAACCTCAGGCAACTGCAACAGCTCCGCATCTAACATCGTAACATCGTTAATAACAACTACTTGAGAAGAACTCGTTTCCATAATTTATTATTATTAAATGATAATAATAATAATAATAATAACAATCAAATCCAAACATATACTAATAATAATAATAAATGATTTAGATCACATATACATGTAACGCTAAATTAGATTTCACGAGGAAGCTAATCCAGTTAAATCAGTTACAATTTGACACGTGTGATTAGAAATTAGGAATCGCGATCCAGATTGTGAGGTGTTAGAGGAGGAGTGAGGGTAGATCTTTTAGGAAATGGAGGGAAGTGAGTGTTTGGATGGAGAGGAAGTGAAGGAAAATTTTGGTGATTGGAATTATGGATGGATGCGATTTTTCAATGGAAATGCAAAGAAAGAAGGAGAGAGAGAAAAGAGAGATTTGAGTGAACAGGGAAAGAAGAGGAAGAGGGAGAGATGGAGCAATAGAAGAAGACTGTGCGTGTGTGTTAATGTGAGGGTGTTTGTGTAAATTAACCAGAGACACGTGTCACTTGTTGGTCACGTGCTTTAGCATGTGTTAATGTGTTAATGTATGTATACTACAAGTCTACAATTATGGATGTCAACTTTCTTATAATTTTTTTAAAAAAAATTTCAATCTCTATTGTAAAATTATAGTGATTCATTTTACTTTTTTGAATGTTCTATTTCAAACTGAGGTATCTTGTAATTTTTAATGAGTTTGAGGATTCAAATTCATATTTATTAATTATTTAAAAGTAATTTTTTAGAAGATTTATGTGATTTGTGATCCTGAAACCAACCCTTTTTTTTTTTAAATTATTTTTTAAGGTGAAGTATAATTGTAAGACATGAAGAGAGTGCTTACTTTGTCTATATAAATAACTAAATTGTAAGCAAATTTTGTTTGCCACTTAGGATTTTAGGATGATATGACATAGGTTTTTTATTTTATTTTTTTATTAAACATTTTTGTTATTAAATTTTCATATATTATTAATTGTTAATTTTTAGTAGTTATGGAATTTGAAAGGTTTTGTATTTATTATTTGTTAATAATTTTGTAAATATTTAATTAGTTTTGTCTTTTGGTATTCATAACCTTTTAAAATTTATTATTATCCTTTAAATATTATGACCTTTCATATTTCTTGATTTTTTTTTGCTATTTATCTTTTGATATTTCAAGGCATTAATGAATCTGTTGATAATTTCATTCCTATGAATTGATAGCTTGTGAAGGTTTATTCTTTTGGTTTGCTTCATTGTTTTACCTTTGCAAGTTTTCTTCTCCATTTTAAAGACTTTGAAATATTTGTTTAGATGTGAAATGTAAATTTGAGCCGTCATCATCTTCATTAAGAATTGAAAATCTCAATCACATGGAAGATGGTGAACTCTCACAAGGTGAATCTCTCGAATTTTTTTTCCAATTTATTTAGTTACTATACCTTATATAAAAATGTGTCTTCATTCTATTTTTTTCATTTTTTTGTTTAGATCATAAAGAGTTTCTCAAATCCTAGTTAGAACTAGTAAAAAAGAAAAAGGTAGTAAAACGTTAACGCATATCATGACTCATGAGTAGGGATGTGCATTCGGTAATTCGGTTCGGTTTGGTTTTGAATTATCAAAACCGTTCAATTTTTTAAGGAAGTAAAAACCAAATCAAATTAGGTAGATAAAATCGGTCTTGTTCGGTTCGATTTTCAGTTTAACCAAAATATTAGAATAATTCTTATTTTTAAAAAAATTTGAAGAACAATAAAAGAAAAACAAGAGAAAAAAATTTAAGAATCAAATTTAAACTAAATAACAGTATATTATATACTCTAATCACATGAATACATAGAATTTTTTTATTTTTTTTTAAATTATATTATATATATATATTTTTTGGTTTTTTCGGTTTTTCAAAAATTAAAAACCAAACCGAACCATTTAACCAAATAACCGAACCAATTTTTATAAAT
>CANYLF015444670.1:0-10803 GCA_948193215.1 Bocquillonia castaneifolia
AGTCTGGTTTTGTGGTGTTTGTTTAGGATTTGGTTTCTCTTTCTTCGGTTTGGCCATTACTCTACGAGTATATGTGCATCTGTTCAGTGATAAAGATGAGGTTGTTCTACCTAGAGAGACTACAACTGAATTGATTGTGGAGAAGTAAAAAAGTAATTTTATTTGAAAAGGTATTTTTTTTTAACTAATAAGTGAACTGTAAGAATTGAAGAATTGATTTATATATATATATATATATATATATATATATATATATATATATATATATATTTAAAGCGAATGAAAACAAAAGTTTGAGTTTAAAAAATAATATTCAAAAGGGTAAAAGATATATATTCTCCATGTTATATTATATGTACGCATTTTAGGGAATTATGAAGTATAATAAGTATAGGATGTGAAATATATAATATACTGATTTTTTTTCAAAGCACTTCTATGTAGTAATATTTTAAATATACTATATATTATTTACTGACCCAGTCCGGTCGAACCGGTCAGACCAGTGAACCAATGAACCAGTCATCAATCCAGTTCAAGATTCGGTCCGGTTTTAAAAACATTGGTTTTTTTCATTTCATCCTTTGATTGGTAAAATAAAAAATGCATTGGAATTTTCACAAGTATTAGTATTATTAATAAGGGTAAATTTGGAATATCAAGTGTAAAAAATTGAAACCTGATAACTAATTTTAACACAAAAACTGAATCAAATCAAGCCACTTTCATGGACGGAGGAGTATAAAAGTTGATTACCTAACAATTTTAACAACCTATAATTATGCTTTAAAAAAAACCTACAATTATAATATCTATCAATATAATTATCAACACAAAAAAATTAAGAAAAAAAGACTATTGATTCTCTACATGGTAGTACCATATAACTTGCCTATTTGATGCATAACAATTATTAGGTTATGATCTCAGAAATGGCTTGAGACTCATGGGCTATCTTTGACCTTTTCTATGCCTTTTGTGCGTCTTATGATTGGTAAAATAATAATATAAATTTGTATTTTTCTTTGTTTGTTTTCAAGAGAGGTTTATTCCATCATGAGCTGTTTTTTTTAACTAAATTATGATAGGAATTTTAAGAAGCACAAGCCTAGCAACATAGCTAGGTGAATAATTACAGTTATAATTTCATTTTCTGTACATAAAGATAAAAAGATTTGCTGCTGTCTCGAAAATGATTTGTTAGACATATCGCACTTACTTGCATTATATTGGCTTCAAGTAGGGCCGGTCGCAGGTTAAAAAAGAAGTAGGGCCGGTCGACCATAAAAGCAAGTAGTAAAAAAAGTTTTGACTTTTCATTTGTTACCACTTCATCAACAACTAAAACGATCCGAACGGTTGGATTTGAATTCGAATTCGGTCAATTTTTTTAACTCGTTTAGATTCGTTCATGAAATATAATGAATCAAACTCGATCTTATTTTTATGCTCATTAAAAATTCAAAACCAAACTTGAGAAAATAAGTATTCGACTCGGTATGTTTATGAGCTTTTAGGCTCATTAAAAATATATACAATAATTAATTTTTAATTTTATCTACATATTTTCAAATCAAATTTTATATTGATAATTACATATTAAGTTAGGAGATAGCTTTTAGGCTCATTAAAAATATATATAATAATTGATGTTTATTTTTATCTATACATTTTCAAATCAAATTTTATGTTGATAATTACATATTAAGTTTAGGAGACAAAGATAGAAAAATCTAATTTTAAATCAAATTAATGACTTTGTGTTTACATGTGTTAACAAACATATCACATAAACTTATCTATAAATATGCAGGCAACGGAAAGTAATATATTTTAACTTAAATTATAAACGAGCCCAAACGAACCGAGCTTAACAAATAAGATTTGTGAATTGGCTCAGCTCTTTTACACCCCTATCAACAACAATTATTTGTAGACTAGCAAAATGTTACGGACTCATAAATAATTTCCAAGCACCTTCTACTATGGTTGAGCAAGAACTGAATTGAATCAAAGTTCTGAACCGAACTAAACCAAACTTTTGATTTAGTTTGGTTCTTCACACCATAATTAATTGGTTTGGATTGAGATATCAAATAGTTCGGTTTTTGATTAATGGTTTAGTTTCTATAGACTAAAAACCGAACCACTCGAATATAAACTTAAACATTTTTCTTACATTAGCATGTGTGAGGTTGCGATAGGAAAGCAAAAAAAAAGGGAGATAAGGTTAGGATATATATATATATATTTATTTATTTATTTGTTCGCTTATTTGATGCTTAGATGAAAACATTTATCTAGATATATGGAGTTTATAACAATAACAATACACATTAATATTATAATTTTATCATTGAAAAATATATAAATTTATCAGTGATATACAACATAAGTTTTATAAAATTACAAGAATCTTTTATTACATGAATAAAATTTTAATGTAAAAAGTTATTTAATTAAGATGGTAATTACTTAAATTGTACATCTTAATTATTAGACTAAATTGTAAACTTTTAATTTATATATATGTGGACTAAATTGTACTAAGCTACAACAGCTTAACATAACTTTACATTATGGGTGATTGGGATTCTATATAATATAATGATACATTTTATATGGACGTAAAAAAAACTCAAGAATGCTAAAAAAAAAAAAAAAACTCAAGAGAAACTCGTGACTGAAACAAGAACAATAGGTGACAATAGACCAACAACTTCTCTCCCTTTAAGAGAGGTAATGAGGTAGACATTTTGGACCATCTTTAATTTTCTTTATTCACATTCTTTTATTAGTATCCTTCTACTAAATCAGCAGTAGTAGTTTATAGCAAAAAAATCTACAAAAAATCAGTCTGTATTTGGCAAATGAAATAAATAGGATATCCTATTTTAGACAAAGTACACTTCACAACACTCCTACAGTGAAGAATCCTTAAAAGGGTAGCTGGCTACCTATTATAAGAAGAAGATTAGTGAATGAAAGGAAGCAAATTGCTAAGCAAATTAGGCAATCACTAGTAGCAGTGATTAGTGAATACTGAATAGTGATGTATTAATATGGCATCTACAAGTAAAGCAAGGAAATGACCCCATAAACATCACTAATTTTGGTGCCCAATAGAGCTCTCTGGTTGGTTGCCTTTCTAATCTTTTCTGACAATTCCTAGCTGTTCTTTTCAACTTTACCTGAAAACTGAGTGACCCTTTCGCTAAATTCCAAATTTATTTTCCTTCTCTTCTTTTCATCAGTTACTGGTTTCTACTACTGCTACTACTACTAGTGATAGTGTGTGTACAGTTCTTCTCTTCAGCTTTTCTTTCTTTCTTTCTTTTTTTTTCCCTTCATTTTAGCAGAAGCCCATTATAATTTTTTTCACATTCAAGGGAAAATCTTTTTTCTTTTTAATTTTTTTTCATCAAGGAATCAAATTTTAGTGAGAAATTAGAGATGGGTTGTGGGTTGTCAAAGCAAAATGAAGAAGATGATGTAGTGTCATTGTGTAGAGAAAGGAAAAGGTTACTTAAATTAGTTGTTGAAAAAAGGTTTGCTTTTGCAGATTCTCAGCTTAAGTATAATCAATCTCTTTATGCAGTTGCAATGGCTTTGAGATTGTTTGTTGCTAGACATTCTTCTCCATCTTCTCCATTTCTTATTACTTTCCCTTCTTTTACTACTATCAATGGTGATACAACAACCAATGAGACTACTGTTCCTAATAACCCAATGTTTCTTCAACAAAGTTTCACTAAACCTACTGTTGAAACCATTTCATGTGATCAGCCGTCTAATTCTAATAAGTTAGACACAAAAGTAGAACCAACCCAAGAGAGTAATGGTGATGATGATAGTGAGGAGGAATCTGAGGAAGAAAGTGAAAGTGAAGGAGAAGAGCTTTGTGAGCATTTTTATGGTGAGGATGGTCCAGTTGAAATGCCATCACCACCAAATAGGCAATTTGGTTGGGATTTCTTTTACTCTTTTGATGAAATGAGAGGTGAAATGTTTAATGGTTTTAGTCAAAATTCTGATGAGGATTTGAGGGCTGTTAGAGAGAAAGAAGGGATACCTGAACTTGAAGATGATGGTATTAATGATGAGAATGTGCAAAATGGTGATGTGGGTCATAAGGAGAATGGAATTGTAGATGGTAGAAATGGAGATGGTGAAAATGGAATCCAAAAGGAGAGCAAGGGACTGAGAATGGTTGATGAAACAACAAATGGTAGGGAATTATTAGAAGCATTGAAAGATATTGAAGACCATTTCTTTAGGGCTTATGATTCTGGTTTGGACATTTCAAGAATGCTAGAAGCTAACAGAGTCCCATTGCATTCTGCTTTAGTGGAAATCAAAGGTTGGTTCTTTTTTTCCCCTTATCCTCACTGTTCTGCTTTGTGTAATACTTTCTTGCAATTCATTTTTTTATGTTTTGATAAGAAAATTTTAGCTTTATTCCTAATCAATAATTTACTATTGTGTAATGAAATGAGCCTCTGGCTCCATTAATTCAAACTTTATTGGCTATGTTGCTGACTGTTAAGAGAAACTATGTAAGCCCACCAGATTAAGCTGTCTATATTTTAGTGTGAAAATCATTTGTTTGGCTTCATGTGTAAAGTAATATGCAATTGTTGTTCTGGGTCTTTTGTCTTCCAGTTCTTGCTCAAAATGTTAGAAAATGGGAGTTCTTATTGACTAGTGAAATAAAAATGGTCATATATCAATCATAGTTAACCAGTTGTTTTTCTTGATGTTTTGATGCAGAGAGCTCAAATAAGCTCATTAAATCAATCACATTGAACCGATCATCATTGTCTCGGTCTTCCTCCAGTAAAAGTCTCCTCACATCTACTTCTACCAATTCTTCAGTGTGGACTGACTTCAAGGCTGAACTGTTTGATGACTTTAGGATGGAAGCAGGGAGCCATTCACTGACCCTAGGGAGATTATATGCTTGGGAGAAGAAGCTCTATGAGGAGGTGAAGGTAAATAATTATCAATCCATCTGTCTGTTCCTTCCCATTCATTCGAGTCATCTTCAACATTTACATTTTGCTTGTAAAATGACACACCGCTTGAAACTGATTCCTAACTAATTTATTGAATGTCTAAAAAGACGCTGCTTCAGTGACTACTACCTTCCAAATGAGCAAATGATAGTATTCCTTGCAAAATATTATCTTTTTCTTTTTTAAGTTTTGTTGCTTTGGCATGCCAGTAGCTGGCAATTTGTTAGCCATTCTTTTTAGTCTGTTAAATGGAAGAAAGGTGCAAAGTTATTATTTTTCTGAGCATACAGTACCTCATTAATAAGCTACAGAATTTCTCAATATGGCTGGAGCAGTACTTGTAGTTGACAATGTTGAAGTTCTGATGATATTTTGAGTAAACATTTCTCACAAAGAAAAGAAGGGAAAATCCATTGACATGTTCTGCTTTTCAGGCTGGAGAACAAACCAGGAAAATTTATGAGAAGAAATGCTCTCATTTGAGACGTCTGGATCGTACAGGAGGTGGTGTCTTCTCGCTGGATAAATGCACAGATGAAGTAAAAGAATTACATTCCAGGATCTCAGTTACACTAAAAAGTGTAGAGTCTATCTCTGACAGAATAGAGAAATTGAAAGAAGAAGAGTTGCAGCCCCAACTTCTTGAGCTGCTCCATGGGTAAGAAACAAGATGATAGAGTTTTATATGTAGTAATTAAGAAAGACGATGTTAAGAATTACTTATTTAATTACTTTGCAGTCTAATGAGAAACTGGAAGATGATGTTGGAATCACATGAAACACAACACCGACTCATGCTTGAAGTGAAATTCTTCAACTGTCCATCTTATGGAAAATTCTCCAATGACTCTCATCGTCTTGCCACTCTTCAGCTTGAGGCAGAACTTGATAATTGGCGTATGTGCTTCGCAGAATACATATCTACACAGAAAGCTTATATCAGAGCTCTGAGCAGCTGGCTTTCGAAGTTTGTAGCTCCTGAATTTGATATCTACACCAGCGAAAGGTATTCACTCCCACCTTGTAGACTCGATGGGCCACCATTACTAGTAACCTGTCATGCTTGGTTAGCTTGGCTGGACAAGCTGCCAGATAATGCAGTAACGTATGCCATGAAAAGCTTTAGGAAGGATATCCATGCTTTGTGGACTCAACAAGGCATTGAACAACAGCAAAAGAGGAAGGTTGATGGCCTAGCCAAAGAACTTGACAGAAGGGCTCTGGCATTTCAGAGGACAGAGAGGAGGATCCTTTCATCCAAGATATCCGAGCAGGAAACAGAAGTTAGCGTTCGTAATCGCATAGAGTACTTAGCAGAAGGTAAAATTTTATTAGACATGTTCAAGAATAAGCTAGATGAAGAGAAAGGGAAGCACCTGACCAGCATGCAGGAGACTCAACAAATCACTATAAGTCGATTTCAGACAGGATTTTCTTCGGTTTTTGACTCGTTGGCAGAGTTCGCTAAAGCATCGGTCAAAATGTATGGTGATCTTGTAACATACAGTGCAAATGCAAAGACAGCTGACAAAAATGATAGCAACATATCCTACTTAGATGGGATATTCTCTTAGGTTCCAAGTTAAAACAAATAATTTGAAAAATGGAAAGCAAGTTGTTGTGTGTGAATGTTAAATCTCCTGATACTTGGTTATTACTTAGATAGGTAGCATGTATAGCAAGATTTTGACAAAGCATTTATAGCATCCTTTGTTTTTAAGGCAAGTATGTGTGTTCATTTTCCAATTTTTTTGGCTGCTGATGATTTTGTTCCAACATATATAGACAAAATCTTTGATGCAAGTAAACATCATTCATTATGTGATGGAGAAAACTGAGAAGAAACTGAAATGACCCTGTCAAGCTGATTGAAATTAAACACAGGTATCTCTGTCTATAGCATGTGACAAAATTTTTTTGAATGTGGTTTGTGTATTTACAACAGGACAAGTTTTCAATGCCTTAATCGAATTAACCACAATAAATATTTCTTTTTCAGTGTTTTTTTCAATGACAAAATAATCTTAATGAAAGATTTATAGGTACAAAGGATAAATAATAGTACATGTTTAATTGATATCTACTTCTCTTCCTGCTTCTTCACTATTTCCTTTCAACTTGTTCTCATCTATATCAATGCTAATACTACCAGCCTCAAAGCACCTCAAGCTTGCACTTTGAAACGAGAGGCTGTCCATTTCTACATGAAACCTCTGAAAATCAACACCATCAATGCTGATAAGGCTTTGAGAAGGCTCAAAGTCTATCGATCCTCGATTTCGATGATTGCTCCTTCCATAAGAATTGCCTGATGAATCTAGAGAAGGCCTTGAAATTGTTTTGTAAATGCAGTTATCAGCTAAATTTAAAGCCTCTTCCAGTTCTTGCCACACTTCAATCATTTTAGGACGGCTTTTCGGGTTCTCCACCGCACATCGGAGTCCGAGTTGCCCCATTTTTAGCATCACTTCCATGTTGCAAGGTAATGCTAAGAGATTTGCATCTAATATCTCTACAACATTTCCATTCTCCAAGCTAGGCCTTGCCTGCAATTTACAAACATAATGTTTATAATTAGAACAACTTCTGCTAAATCCATACACAGTCAAATTATTACATAGAACATAACCAATTATATGACATTTAGATCTAGTCCTGGTTATGCATTTCAAGGAGATTCCTCACCCATTCAACTATATGACATTTAGATGTAGTCCTGCTTGAATCAACGGCAGGCCGAGCCGAAACAAGTTGCAGGAGTATAACTCCAAAGCTGTATACATCAGTAAAGGGACTCAAATGAAAGCTAGAGAAATAAGCAGGATCAAGGTATCCTGGAGTTCCTTTTATCTGGCTGGTAACATGAGATTGATCTCCAATAGGCCCCATTTTCACTAGTCCAAAATCAGCTACCTTAGCTTCAAATTCCCTTCCTACAAGAATGTTACTGAGTTTTATGTCTCGATGGATTATGCTTGGCTCAACTCCATCATGCAAATGAGATATTCCTGCAAATTTTGCAGCAATACATGAAGACTATACCCTTTTCTGAACTTGCTTTTCACTGCTGATTATAGGCAAAAAAAAAAAAAAAATGCATATATATACCTTTAGCTGCACCAATGGCTATAATAGCTCTTTGCCTCCAAGTTAAGGATCTCCCTTCTTTCCCTTTATTTAGACCAATTAATTAATGTGATTCAAGCATTGTAATATTAAGCAAATTAGTTGACCAAATATTGTGATTAAAATACTATATAGTAATAGGAGCTTACCAGTAATGTAGTCAAGCAAAGAACCATTAGGAACATACTCATAAACAAGTACTTTTGCCTTTCTGCCTCCTGTTTGAAGCACCAATTGAACACATCTTTAAAATCTTCTACTGAAAATTAATTAAGGGCATTGATTTTTATTATATTTTACAAAACCAGAGGATAATTGAGAAGAGACCTCAAGTGTAGTAATGTATTTACATACCAGTTTCTTCACAAAATCCCACCAGATTTACAAGGTTTTCATGCTTTACTTTGGAAAGTAACCTTACTTCTGTTTCAAGAAAAAGTAAAAAATGATGATTACTCAAGAATATGATCTATTCAAGTAAATTTCCTACTTTGAACATATATATATAGTAAACATGTATATATTGACAAAGCCAATTATCTGTTACCATTTCTAAATTCTTCAACACTTTCGAATGAATCAGCATGAGCTCTCTTGATTGCTAAAGGCCCTTGTAATTCAAAATTCCCTTTATATACATTGCCAAATGCACCAGATCCCAACAGGCATTCTTCACTGAAATTATTGGTAGCCTTCTCTAGTTCCTCCAACTGGAATCTCCTCAATAATAATTCTTCAGCTTCCAAATTTCCTGATTCATTTTCAACTGAAAACCGATCAGTAAATGCCACTCATAAAAATCACATTACAAATATTTAAATAATAACATCCACACATTATAGGCAATCTATTCATACGACAATGGTGGAGTCAGAAAATTTTAACGAGGAGCGGATTACAATAGTGTTAAGAGGGAGAGTGGTGATGGTGGGGTGAGAACGCAAGAGAAGAAGAGGACTCGGGGAAATGATGTGGAAGGACTGCCTGGATACCTCAAGTATACCTCAAATATATTTCTGACGGTTAAGGGAGGCGGTCGCCCACCCTGCCCCTTTAACTTCAAGCACAAGCACTATATATAAAACTTCACAAATATTATTGTAAAACATGAAAATATCTTCTATTTATAGTAGTGTTGAAGAAGAAGAAATTCATTAACCTTTATGCTTCCACCATTGCTGAACAAAAGGAAAGAGCCTTCTACTGAAAAACAAACATAAAGAAGTAGCAACAGAGAATATTACACCAGCAATAGCCACTGCTCCTAATATATGTTTATTCTCTGGAGAAGGCGGCAAAATGAGACCTTGAAGTGGTGGTGGTGAATATTCAAGCGCATAAAGGCACCGTTCCTTCATATTATGAAAGCAAAATCTAAAGCAAAAGCAAACATAATTTTCGTGTCCAAACAAGACTTTATCAAGCTACCTCATTCAACTATGTATCTATTTGCAAATATTCCTTAATTGTTTCTTAATAACAAACAATTAAGGAATATTTGCAAGAAGCATAGTGTTTAGTCACTAAAAATTAATGAAAGAATGTCTGCCGGCTAACCACATTGTCCAAATTAATTCAATATACATATAGCATTATCAATGTTGTAATTGAAAGATTAATTATTTCTTCATGTCATGAAATGTTGACTTTGTCTTCCTCTTTGGACGGCAGATAGGCCAAGTAGATTATGGATCTAATGTTGACTTACGTATATATGTACTTCTAAATTTTGCATGCATTAATTATGTGTTACGTCATATACGTACATTGCATACAATTTGCTTATAACATTATATAATAAAAAAGACCCCAAAAAAATGAATTTTTTTACTCAAATATATAGTGTTATATAAATGTGTATCGGTTTGTTTAAAAGTGCATCAGCTTGATATATTGTTTAGTTTGTACACCCGTAAAATGGGTTCAGGATACTCTGATGGGTGCATGTGTACTACACCTATCAAAAAAATATCTCATTATAAATTAAAATATATTACATCATGTTTAATTAATAAAAATAAAATACTATAATTTAGTCCATTAATTTTTTTTTATACTAAATTGGTTGATAGTTGGAGAAAAATTCATGAAAATTTTTTTACTTCATAATTTTTTTTATTTGATAATTTTAGTAAATTTAGATTTTAAATTTCTTAAGTTACAAAAAATTGACTAAGATTTTATGTTATTAATTTTTTTTAACTTATTATAAATTTACTTAAATTTTCTATAATTTAGTTTTAATACAAATTTAAACATTTATTGAAATATAATTAATTAGATAAAATAAGACTAATAATTAATTAATATTTTTATTTATAAAAATATTTTTGAGTATTGCATTTATATTTTATAGATTCTTAAAACTAATTAAATCTTAAATATTTTAAGAAACCAGTTCATAATTTTTAAAAAAATTAGTATTAAACCTAAAGTTCCTGATTCATTTTAAACCTAAAGTAAATTTGAATATTATTTATCAAAAAATAAAAAAAATTGAATATTATTTTCTCAAGTTATCAAAAAAATTGAATATGATATATATATATATATATATATATATATATATATATATATATATATATATATATATATATAAATATATATATATAATTTAAATAAAAATATATATATATAAAAAAAATAACAAAAATATATTTAT
>CANYLF015445962.1:0-11152 GCA_948193215.1 Bocquillonia castaneifolia
GTCTTCCTTCATTTTCTTCCCCTGTTTTTTACTTTGTTTTACGTCCATAAGTTATGAGTTGCTAGCTAGGGATGCCCATTGGCGGATTTTTATGGATACCCATCCCACCAAAATCTAATATTGGGTGGAGAGATATTGACAGTATTAATCATATAAATTCGAATTTAAATTGTCTATAATATATTTGAGTAGAGTACGAGTTTTTTTTAAATTAATTAAGATATTTCATTAATAATAATCAATGGCGAAGCGAGAAATGTCAGGAAGGGGTGCGAAATTTTCATAGAGATTCAGATCAATAATAATGCCGTTTGAATTAAATTTTACAGTAACACGAATTCCTATATGTGATAGTATAAGTTTTAAATTTCTAACTTCTTGTTATTCTAAAATTTGATTTTTTTTTAGAGATCTATGAAATCTCTCAGAAACTATGAAATCTCTCTGAAACAATAATAATAATAATAATTTCAAAAATATAAATAAATTTATATAAAAAAATAAATTTACGACTACAATTCACAAAATTATATTAAATATAATTAATAATATTTAGTCTTTTTCAACGTTAAAATGGAATAACACAAAAAAATGACGAATATATTATAAAAATCACAAATGTTTTCTAATTAATTAGTATTATGCTCAAATTAACAAATTAATTATCAAAAATCATAAAATCATATCCAAAATTAATTGTCTTTACCTACATCAATCACTAGCCTTATTTTATATTTTTTTTGTCCACTATGAGATCATTTTAACATTTTTTTCTTATCTAAATAAAATTGTGTGCCCCTCAAAAAAAATTGTGGTTTTATTTTATAAAATGGACACATAAGACACAGCAAATATAAAATTTATTATCATGCTTCTTATTTTTTTAATTTTATACTTGTTCCTTTGATTTGTTATATAGAGCTTTCTTTATCTAATAATGGACTGATAATTATAGTGATTTCATTCGTTCGTAAACTATTGGAGATAAGTCTTAAGTCTTGGATTTAGAGAGGCGAAAGCCACAAAAATAAGGTCAGGTCTAATAAAATCGGAAGGGGGTACACAGGGTTCACCGGGGCTACCTAGGGGGGGCCTTGCACCCCCTCTGTCTCCGCCCCTAATAATAATGAACAGTACAGCTTGTAACAGGTAAATAAATTTGATTGTAATCAAGAAATACATATAGATTATAATAAAGATATAATTTTCTTTAAATTCTTTAATCGCTTTGACGGATTAATTATAGACATCACTTTGATTGCATTTCACACAACAGTAAGAAACTCAATCCACTTAGTAACCATATTGAGCCACAAATTGATTTTATTATCATAAGACAAGTCTTTAAATGAATCCTATCTTCAAAATATCAAATTCAAACCGTTCTTCGCTTTTATAAAAAGAGACAAACAAACTTTCATTGAGGAAGTTAAAATAAAAAAACAAATACAAAAAAAACCTAAAATCAACAGATCTGATGATCTACATTTTATTCAATAAAAACTAAAGTAAAATATAAATATAATGATCTACCGCTAACTTTTGTTAAGTTCGCAGTGAGCTAACTATAGAATTTTAGAAGAACAAGAGAACAGAAAACAGCTAGAATTTGTTTCTCTATAAAGAATTTATTTACCAACCAAAAATATTACACTCACGTGAGTATATTACAAGTTTATAATTACATTTAGGCAAAAAGCTAAAAAAAAACCCCTAAACTATTTCACGGAGCAACAATAAGCCCTTAAATTATTTTTTGTCCCAATTAGAACCTCAATGTTTAAAAAAGTGACACAATTAAGCCCTTAGTTTAACGCCGTCCAAAAAGTACCGTTTGCAGGTTTTTATATGATGTGGCAACTTGGTAATGGTATAAGCGCGGGAATAAAACCGCCCAAACCAGCCAATAAAAATATTCTCCTTTAATTTCTTCTTCAAGAAAAAGAAGCAAAATATTTAATGAGAGGTAAGAGAAGCCAACTAGGTTAGAAAAGGACTGTTGAGAGCTTAAAAAAGAAGGAGAGTAATTGACTTTAGAGATCTCAGAAAAGCTTTTATGTTGAAACTGTGAAGGAAAGTGACAACGCTTTGTGAAAACAGAGCATCGGTAGTGAAAACAACAGTAGAGGTGTGTATTTTTAAATAATTTCTTATTAAAAAAAACATGTATGTCCGTATATTTTATCTCTAAAATGGAACCCACTATCACTTTGTTTATTAGTTCTCTTATGTCTCTTATACTGTCATTTAGTGTTTTTTATATGGTTATTAAAGAATGTGTATGTTGGGTTTTGAGTTGCTGTTGGCTATTGTTTAGGTTTAGGAGTTAAAAAATAGGAATAAAGCTATGGACTTTTGGTTGAAGTGGTTATGTGCACATGTTATTTGGTAATATTTTGTTAGTTTAATGATAAAAAAATAAAAAAAAAATTGAACGGTTGCTTTTGTTTGAATGTTGGCAGTATGGCAGAGCAGCGTATAAATATGTACGTTCACTTTGGAGGTAGATGGGAAATGGGAGATGATTTAATGTACGTAGATGGTAATGTTGAAGATTGGGAGAATTTTGATTGTGACTTGTTGACCTGGACTCACATTAAAAAGAGGTACAAGGAGGTGCTTGGATATCCTAATGCATCAAGGATCTTATTCCTAGAACTTGGAAAGCTAATGAAAGAAGGTCTGTTCCTTGGTGAAAGTGATGTTGATGTACTTAGGATAATAAAGATGAATGGACAAGGGCGGGCACCTCGATTGGATGTTTTTGATGATCATGATGTTGATGTACCTGTGTTAATGCCTGAGGTTCCGCTTTTGCCTTGGCATGGAGTTAATGGCCAAAATAATGAGGGGAATAATGAAGTAGAGGTGGGTGGAAACTTGAATGAGGCAGGGGTTGGTTCAGGAAATAATGAAGGGCATGCTAGTAATGGACAAGCTGATGTGGAGAATAATGAAGCTGAGATGGGTGGAGACCTGAATGAGGCAGGGGTTGGTATGGGTAATAATGAAGCCAATGACTTCATTGATGAAGATGAGTTGTTTGCTGACCATCATGATCAAGCAATTAGTGATGATGAGGCTGTAGAAGAGGAGTTAAGAGCTGATCAAGCTAGAAAAGAAAAATGAAAGGGAAAAAAAGTTGTTAATGAGGAGTTAGAAGAATTTAGGAAGAAAATGGCTTAAGACATTGAGAGGAAAAGAAAGCATGTAGAAGAACCTGAACCTGAACTTGTTGTAGAGCAGCAGCCTGTTGTGGACCGAGAGCCTATTGTGGACCAATCTGATGAGTCATCAGAAGAGTCTTCAGAAGATTCTGATTTTAATGGTAATGTAAGTGAATATTTTAGTTCTGATGATCCTGGTTCATATGCTGAAGAAGATGTAAATGAGTTAGAAAGGGATGTAGCTGCTAAAAGGAGAAGTAGGAGCTACAAATATAATAAAAAAAACTTGTAACTGAACTCAGTTTGGGAATGACATTTAAAAATGCAGCTGAAGTGAGGCAAGCTATACCAAGGTATGCTGTTGAGCTAGGGAAGCCATTGAAGTTCAAGAAAAATGAACCAAATAGGATAAGGGTGGCATGTCAAGATGGTTGCCCTTTTGTTCTTTATATGAGTAGGCAGGATGCTAATGATAGAATGAAGGTGAAGACATTGAATCTAGAGCATCGGTGTGGCAGGGTGTTTGACAACCCGAAAGCTAATGGAATTTTTTTGGCAGAGTACTTGATGAAGAAGCTGAAGTTGAAACCTGACTTGAAGATAAAAGACATGAAGAAGTTGGCCAAGTCAGAATTGAGGGTTAATGTGTCTATTGCAATGTGTAAAAGAGCTAAAAAAATTGTAATGACCAAGTTGCGAGGAGATTACAAGATTGAATTTCAGAGATTGGAGGCTTATGCAGCTGAAATAAAAACAAGCAATCCTGGAACTGCATGTGAGATTCAATTGATTCCTGAAGGATTAAGGCAGGGAAAAAGAATATTCTGGCGTATGTTTATTTGTTTTGAAAGTTGTAGGAAGGGTTGGCTTAATGGATGTAGGCCAATCATTGGGGAAGATGGCTGTTTTTTAAAAGGAACTACTAAAGGGCAGTTGCTTTGTGCAATAGGAAAAGATGGCAATAATCACATGTTTCCTATTAGTTGGGCCATTGTTAATGTGGAGGATAAAGTTAATTGGAGGTGGTTTATTGATTGGTTAATTCTGAAACTTGATTTGAGGAATGGTTTTGGCTTGACTAGAATTTCTGATATGCAAAAGGTTAGTTTTACTTTCTATTTCATTGAATTTAATGTATTTGCATTGTGTGTATATGGTTGTTTTCACTAATTATTATATAATTTCAATGAAAGGGATTGCTGCTTGCTGTAGCTGAAGCTCTTCCTATGGCTGAACATAGATGGTGTGCTCGCCATGTGTATGCCAATTGGAGCAAAAACTGGAGAGATAGTGAGTTGAAGGAGAAATTCTGGAATTGTGCATGGAGTAGTTATGAGGAAGAGTTGAAGGATAATTTGAAGCTGTTGTCAGATGAACATGGTGAGAAAGCAGTTCTGGATTTGTTGAATTATAATCCTAAATATTGGAGCAGGGCATATGTGAGTGCAAGATGCAAGTCAGACATGGTGGATAATAATGTCGCTGAAACTTTTAATTCTTGGATCTTAGATGTGAGGGATTTAAACATAATCTCTTATTTGGAAGGAATTAGGAAGAAAGTAATGAGTAGGTTTGTCACATATAGAGGGTTTACAGAAAAGTGGCAGCAGCAATTCTCACCTGAATGCATGGAAGTCTTTGAGGCCAATTTCTTGATTAGCACAGAATGTGATATCCTCTTTAATGGAGATGATGGGTTTGAAATAGCACATGGTGAAGATCAACATACTGTTTTGTTGGATAGAAGGGCCTGCACTTGTAGAAGGTGGGACATTTCTGGCATTCCATGCCCCCATGCCATTGCTGCAATTTTCCACTTAAAACAGGACCCTATGAACTATATTTGCAATTGTTACAATAAGACAACATTTAACTTGTGTTATGAGAATGTTCTGCAATCATTAAAAGGTTCAAAATTCTGGAATTGCAGCGACTATCCATCAATTGATCCTCCATTGGTTAAAAACCAACCTGGTAGACCTAAGAAGTATAGAGTGAAAGACAAACATGAAACGAAGAAGATGATAGCAGTTTCAAAACTCAGTAAAAGAGGTGGTAAAGTGAAATGCAGTTTATGTAAGGCCTATGGCCATAACAAGAAGACATGCCATAAGAGGGAGAAGAAATCAACTTCCACCACTGGAATTCCATTCATTGAATCTCAAGGTGAAACCGGCCATGTGCAAGCATTTGAGGTAAACTTCAACTTATTTTACAATTAAAGCTGAATTGTTTAAACTGAATTCTAAACACCTGAATTGTTAACATCCTGAGCAGCATGTGCAACCAAGTGAGACATTTCCAGGATTCTCATTGGTAGGAAATAATACTTCCAAATTTACAACAACTGGTGAATCTGAGGTAATTTGAAATAAACCTTAATCTTTAATTTATTTTGCATCAACTTTATGAATTTTATTTAATGGAACTTTGTGAATTTTTAAAACCTGAATTGTTAACATATGGATGTTGAACAGGAAGTGAGACATTTCCAGGTTTGCCATTGGCAGGAAATGCATCCAAATTTCCATCAACTCAAGAATCTACAGTAATATGAAATAAACCTTAATCTTCATTTCAATTTACAATAAGTTGTGAATTTTCAAAACCTGAACTTTTAATTGATTGATGAATTGCAGCATGCTCTACTTGGTACTAATGATAGCAGCAACATTGCTTCGAATGTAAAAGGCAAAAAAATCTCTCAGCCAGGTCCCTCCAAAAAGGTTAGAAAGGCACTTGCAAGGAATTATGCTAGGCAAAACAAGTCCAAAAACAAGGAGTAGGAATAACAATTGATCATCAAAGTCGCAGCACCATATTCAATGTAAGCAGGCTCTACTTCATATTTTTTTCCAGATGTGCAGTTATTATTGATTGCCATTAGTAAAGAAATGTTTAATTGCTATACAGATTTCAATGCATTCATCGTATGAGGTAGCTCCTCCAACAAATCAGGACATGAGTTCAACACAAGTCCACATAGAAGACTACTCATTTCGTTATGCTATGAGGTATAAAACAACTACTGAAGCAACTAAAAGCAAGGGAAAATGCCCAGCTGCACCAGCAAGGAAGATCAAATTTTCTGAGAATGGAAGTGATCCAGGAGATTTAGGATTCAAGTCTACTTCTGATTTACATTGGTAAGGAGCTCTATCTATGACTGGAAGACAACTGGAGGAACAAAGACAAAAGCAAATTGGAAAGCAAGTAAGAAAGAAGTCTAGACTTGCTGAATCAAGCAATGATGAAGTTCAACAAGCAAGTACTCAAAATGCAGAATCTACAACATATAGAGGACCTGCACAATCTCAAGATGCAAGTGACCATGATGGATATGCAGCTTTCTAAGTTTATAGGCTTTAAGTACTTTTTTTATAACAGAAACAATGTGAACTGTTTTCTTTTGTTGGCTTTTTACTGAAGTAAACAAGTTCTTGTTGAACTTAGCACTCATGTTGTCCTAAGTTTGATAGGCACTAGAGGTTGCTACCTGCCATTACTTGGCAACATTGATAGCTATTATTAATGGCTTTTTTTTTGTCTATTTTGTTGGATTTTAAGGTTCTTATTAAATAGGTAAACTCAATAGCTATTATTAATGGCTTTTAGCTTATTTTGTTGGATTTGAAGGTTTTCTATATTTATAACAACCTTGTATTTCTGAAATCAGCATGTCTGTTGATGCCTTTTTAATAAATTTTTGATACTGTTAACACCATCAAGATATGTTTATGTTTGTGTAACATTGTATCTCTCAACCTTTATATGCAGTAGTTGCCATAACTACAAGTACTGTCATTTTATTGAGAGGAACTAATACTGTTATCAAGAATACTAACAGAAAAAAGTAATGAGATAACAAATTTATCACTGCAAATTTAGATCAAATACAAAAGCTAACCTTTTCTATTCTCTATTTATCTACATTTTACATTAAACTACTGTTCATGGACCACATAATTAGTACAACAAATACAACCCATGATACACATAAGACAAATGTCCACACATTTTTCTTTCTATTCATTATAGAAACCTCTTCTTCTATACGAAGCTTCTCTTCCGACCATAGCCTCAATTCTTCCTTCATTTCAAATAGAGCAACTCTATCTTCTGTCATCACCTCATTACTTGAAAGCCTGTTGTTTTCTCTTCTCAACGCGTTTCTTTCTCTTAGTATCTCATTCAAAACTATTTTACATCTTGCAGGCACAGGAGGATCTGCCCAACGAAAATAATCTCACCCACCATTCTACAAATAAACCCATTTCAGACCTCAATTCATTGAAACACAAAATAGAGAAGAGTCGAAGAAGACATTTACACTTACATTATACCTTCGACAGCCATAGAATCGTCTGCCTGGGTTTGACTCTGTCCAAGAGGTAAATAGAAGAGAAAAGTCGCAACATTTGCATAATGGTTGGGCCAAATTTCGTTCCTCTTCTCCAATATTTGTTCTTCTCAACCTAGAAGATGTTGTGCTATATGATGATGATGAAGACATTCTCTATCCTTCACCAATGTCAATTTTGTTTTAATTCAGAGGGTGAACCCTAATTTATCAAGAGCAGCAAATATTTAAATGCTTAGATCTTCACAAATTAGGGTTCAATTTTTTCGTTTCTTTTGTGTTCCCTCAATTAGGTCCCACTTCTAACCTCTTTTTAATAAAATTTCACTAACCACCGTATTTATTTTGCCTCCATTACTATTTTAGTCCTTATAACTTTAGTTGAGGGCTTATATATATCACGGTTTTTAACGTTGAGGTTCTAATTGGGACAAAAAATAATTTAAGGGCTTATTGCTGCTCCGTGAAATAGTTTAGGGGTTTTTTTGAGGTTTTTGCCTTACATTTACGTTCATTATTTCTTATCTCCCTCTCACAATTCTAGTTTTTTTTTTAAGTTAGTTTTTGTGTTAGTATTTACCAACCACACTTATTGTATCAATCTCACTTATTTTTTTAATAATAAATAAATGTTATATATATTTTACCTATTTCTCTATGAATTCTTTATTTTATCTTTTTAATGGAAGCTAGTATGCTTATTTTTTTTATGAAAGTTTGTCATCTTTTATTATAAAAATGGAAAATGATTTGAGTTTAATATTAAAAAACTCATCTTTTGATTGTTGGAAAAACAATTTATTTTAACCATAACTTTTAACAGATTTTCAATTTTATCAGCATTTTATAATTTTCTCAATTTTATTCACATTTTTAAATTGTTTTAGTTTTCTACAATATCTTTTCGTTATATGTTGGAGAATAAATCCCACATCAGAATAATGAAACCTTATGTGATATATAAATGGAGTAGATTGGATTCTACCACAAGTCAATTGGCTTTGTGCAAGATGAGCTCCAACCCCATTTATATGTTCACGTGTGCGTGTGTGGCCCAACACTCTCGACGTCCATTGGATTCCCACATGGTATCAGAGCGGTGATCGAATCCTGGGCTCGTATTAAAGACCTGGAATGAAATTGGGTACCTAGCTGTGTGGCTAGACCCTTGTAATGAAGTTGGACTAACTGTGTGGTTAGTCTGATAAATTTGAAACGGACTGAGTAGGTCTGTCTTGACAAGTGACAACTGGTCCAGGTCCAGTTGCACTTGAGGGGTGTGTTGGAGAATAAATCCCACATCGGAAAAATAATGAAATCTTATGTGGTATATAAGTGGAGTAGATTGGATTCTAACACAAGCCAATTGGTTTTGTGCAAGATGGACTCCAACCCCATTTATATGTTCTTTTGTACATGTGTGGCCAACACTCTCCAAGCCCATTGGATTTCCACATTATATTTCAATTTTAGTTGGCTTAAAAATGACATTATCACGTGTACAAGTGGCAGATGCTTATACACGTGCAAATTGCCAACTGAATCAAATTGATAAAATCTGAAAAGTTGAGGCAAAAATTGAGAATTTATTAAAAGTTATGATTGACTATTATAGACACGTCAACAAATTATATGACAGGTTATTAATTATATATGCCATGTCATAAATAAGTAGATGACATATCATCCTTGACACAAGCCATCTTAGCTAAAATAGAAATAAAATAAAAAGATACTGGAACAAACTGACACAATTTAAAAATGTGGTTAAAACTGAGAATTCGTTCAAAATTGTGGCTAAAATAAATATAATTATCGAGTGGATTGAGTTTCTCGCTATTTTTTTGTATAATCAAGTATATTTACCTATTTCAAATGGCACCTTTTAATTATTATTAATGAGAAATTTTATTTATGTAAATAGAAATTTTGTATAAGGTATTATTTATCATCAGAATAATAATATTGTCTATCATGACATTTAGTTAAATTTTTAAATTTATCTTAACTTTAAATTATTTCAAATATCCTATAACAATTAGTTTGTTGTTTCCAATCTATTTAACCATATATTTAAGATGATAGGGGAAGCGTTTAATGGTGCTATCGAATACTATATTGGATAGGTGACGCTATAAAAATGTAATAAAAATTCCATAGAAACATACCATATTAGTTAAAAATGCATTTGAAATAATAAATCAAAAGTTATGATAGATTTGAAATAATTAAAAGGTTATCATAGATTTTTAAAATTTAACTAAATTTTAGGACCATTTCAAATTGTTTCAAATATATCATGTCGTTTTATAGTAACATGACTAATATTGTCATGCAATACGATGTATCAACTTATACACTTTCATGTCTTCTATCATAAAGTATAATTTAGTGATAAAGCTATATATAGTCGATAAGTTTCAGGTTCTTGTCCCCTCCCTAACATAAGAAGCTAAAATAAGCTTAAAAAAACACCAATTAATAAAAATATATCTAAAAAGATACATTGAAATTTAAAAGTAAGACTATTATCTCTGATTGAAATTTATAGAAGGTTTGATGAATACTTTTGAGATGGTTAGACTATTTTATTCGGTTGATGGATGAATAAAACCTTTTCAAAGTATGGCTAGGGTTTTTGAAAAGGTGTAGATTATTGACCTAATAAAAGTCGATGGTGAAGCAATATATTTATATTTTACTTTAATTTTTATCGAATAAAATATAAATTCCTATATCTGTTGGTTTTGGTTTTTATGTTTATTTATTATTTTATGTCATAGAGGTATTTTTAATTCCATTCATGGTATTTTATTGTACTTTTTTCTGACTACATTTTTTTAAATTTTCAAAATTGAACCAAATAAAAATATATAGAGGTCAAAATTGAATTAAATTGGTTTAGTTTGGTTTGGTTGATTTGATTTTTTGGCCTAAAATTCAATTGGTATTTTGGTTTGGTTTGATTTTATGATTAAATATTCAAAATTGAACCAAATCAAAATCTAAAAAATTTTAAAAATTAAAAGCCAAACTGAGTCGTTATAACCTATTTAGGTTGATTTTTGGATCCGGTTCAATTTTTGCATAGCCCTAGTTACAAGGACAAGGATGATTATGATGCAAAGTCTTTTTTTTATTTTATTTCAAGCAACATGTCTTAAAGATCAGTTTAGAGTCGATTTGTAACATGATATAGCCATCTTATTTGTTTGAAAGAAATTAAAAGAAATTTTCTCCATTGATTATGTATGATCCTTTATATCATGTATGATCATTTATGCGTTTTATATTTTTTTTATTCATTTATTTGAATGAATAAATGAATTACAACTTTAAAAGAAAAACCTTTCAAAAGTATTCATCAAATATGCCAAAGGTATAACTCATTTTAGTAATTTTAGAAATTAGTTACTTGCTAGCTATCATATGTAAAAAAAAAAAAAAAAAACTGTACAAAGTAATCAAATTAAATGGGTTCTACATAATAATAATAATAATAATAATTATTATTATTATTATTATTATTATTATTATTTTATAATTTGATTTATAGATTTATTCAAAAGGTAATTTAAGAACATGAAATTTTCATTTATTTTCCAAAAAATATATTTTTCATAAA
>CANYLF015448582.1:0-17734 GCA_948193215.1 Bocquillonia castaneifolia
CAAATGGAATATACACAATAATAGAGGGAAACCTAAAGAAGTTATAGAAATTCAAAAATGGCTAAAGAGACAAGTTTTCGGAGTAACCCAAGTTATTGAACCAAAATCACATTTTGATCCATAACTTGGGTTATAGGACTCGAAACTTCATTCCAATTACTCCTACATCTTCTTGGCTTCACTTAGGAATCACATGTATAGACAGAATATAAAAATAAATTAGTATGTAAAATGGCAAAAGTTACAGTAGATTAAAAAATAAAGAAAATATAAATAAAATGAGCTTATTCTAATGTATGGATGCTCCGTGGATGGTTGGTTGCCCTCAGAATGGAAGTATATTACCGCTTTCGGGTAGAAGTGAGCTGTTGAATGATTCAAAATCAAAGAAGTTGCTTTAGAAAATCATCGTCAGTTTTCGATGAAAAACAATGTGTTCCCTCTCTGTTATTACTATTTTTTTTGCTAAAAATCGTCTCCGTCCCTCTCGAGAATCCCCTCCCCTTCATCTTATTCTATTTATGGTCATGAGATTAGGGTTTTCTTGTGGAGAATTTGCTTTTCTTTAGTGGGGTGAGGTGTGACAGATCACCTCCATCACCCTTTGTCGAATCATGCAGACGCTCCTTCTTTTTAAAAGGAATAATGAACATCCGGCCAGACTTATGAGCATTCGGCTGGATGTTCATTTTGGGCCTAGTGGTTTTTGGGCTCAAAACGATTTTCTGATTTATGTGGGCCATATTAAAGGTTCAGACATATATTCAAATATTTGTTTGGACCATTAATTAAGCCGAAATACATTTTGAAAATATTTAACGTGTTTTGAAATAATTTTAATTTTTTTTATTATTTTCTTATTTTATTTTCTTAAGCTCATTTCTACTAGAAATTGGGTAATAAAGTGGTCCGAACTGGACCATATTGATCGCTGGCCTCCCATGCCGCTTCCATATGCCTGCATCTAAAAATTCAGTGTCTACAGTTTGACCCCGTTTTGTCAGAGTTTAGCAATGTTGGATAAACATGAATAAATGAACGTAAAAGCAAACAAACATAAACAAACCTATTGAAAGGATACAGTCTGCGTTTTTAGCACGGGGTTCGATAGTCATCGCCGATTAGTGGGAGGTAGTCCGTTTCCGTAAATAGTCATCACCGATAAATTGGAGGCAGTACGTCTCTGAGGTACTGGAGGTAGCCCGCCTCCAAGAAGAGTCAGGGACATGCTAGGTCAATCTAGGCTCTAGGTTTACTTGGGAAAGCCTAGGACACTTTATGGTTCCGATAGACTAGAGCCTAGGACACTTGGGTTCCACTAGATGAGGAAATCTAGGACACTTGGGTTCCACTATACAAGGATCTAGGACACTTGGGTTCCACTAGATGAGAGCCTAGGACACTTAGGTTTCGTTAGACATCCGGAGGTATCTAGGACACTTAGGTTTCACTAAACAAGAGGTATCTAGGACACTTAGGTTCCGCTAGACAAGAGCCTAGGACACTTGGGTTCTACTAGACAAGGGGATCTAGGACACTTGGGTTCTGCTAGACAAAGAGAATCTAGGACACTTGGGTTCCGCTAGATGAAAGCCCAGGACACTAGTATCCTAAAAGGCATCTGGAGGTGACTCGTTGTCGCTTGAAGTTTTTGAAAGTGGCTCCCTACCATCTTGATTCTGGAGTTGAAGGTGATTCACCATCACTAGGAATTATTTGATGATGGCCTGTTGTAGTCATAGGGGTGATTCTTAGTTGCTTGAAATTCTTATATTTTGAAGGCAGCTTACAGTCACCCGGGAAATTCTGGGGCTGATGGTGGCTTGCTGGGTTTATTGGGGGTGGCTCGCTGCCAATTATAGCTCTACATAGAGGATAACTTACTATCACCTTATATTATTAGAGGTGGCTCGCTGCTGAATGTGACTTGCTATCATCGGGGATTCTGTAGCCTAGGGCGACTTGCTGTCGCCAGAAATCTTGTAGTTGAAGGTGGCTTGTCGTTGCTTGTGAATCTAGGATTTGAAGGTGGCTTGCTGTCACCTGAGATTTTGGAGTTAAAGATGACTTATCATCGTCTAGAGTCATTCTTTTCATGAAGTTTGTCTGATATTTTGAGGGTGACCTATTGCTCCTTGAGTGTTTCTGAAATTTTTCAGAGGCGACTCGTTGCCCCCACGAATTTACTAAATGATGAGGAAGACTTGATATCTCCTTGTAGGTTGCTGGATTGGTTAAAGGTGACTTGTTGTTCCGGATTCTGATTCCATGAAGTCGGATTGTCATCTTTCAGATTAATTATGATTTTGAAGGTGCTGCCCATTAAGATTTACTCCTGACATTCTTCTTAGTTGTAAGAAGATTACGATTTCTCTGTAGTGTTGGTCTGGCAGGCTATTTCCTTTCCAAGGCCAATTCACTCATCAAGTGAGTCGTTGTTGACGTCGTACGCCTGATATTGTCATAAGTTGATAGTAAGGAGGCCTAATTTTTCCCCCGAGTTTCAAATGCTTTGCTTTGCTCCATCTAGGGATATGTTAGCTTGTATGTGAGTGGGATTCTGCTTGCCCCCAAGCTTTCTACTGCCTTGTTCTCTTGACTCATCCTGGAAGTCCATGTCAGCCCCTGACCAATTAATCCCATATCTGTGTTTACTTGTACACATGGTTTCTATGATGGAGCACCCCTATCTGCAAGGATGATGTAACCTGGTTAGTGCAGTGTCTGGGTGAAGATTACACCTAGCATGGTTTCCATTAATCTTGTCTTGCTAGTCTTGTATTGATATTCCCGTACTCTGATGAAGTCAGCTTTTTCCCTTTGCTTTGTCGGGTCGTAGTTGTTTATCATGTCATGTCGAAGAAGACTCTAGTTATCACAGTGTTGTTTCCCTGGCAAGGATGCTCTCGTTCCTTTTGGTTGAACCTTTGTGATTTTCTTAGTTACCTATACGATGTATGCATGTTGTGGATATATGCATGATATATGCAACGCATCTTTATAGGAAGTGTAATGTTAGTCATCTTTCCTATTTGTGCATGCATGAATAGGGTGCTCTTCCCTGTAAATACATATGCTATGCTAGATGTCAATTATATTTACAGATGTATAAATGCATGCCTACATGATGCAAAAGGAATAAGTTATGCCAAATGTTTGCATTGTTCATTGCCAGGTGTTTTTATCTGCATGCTCCGAAGCCGTAGTAGACTGCATTTTGTTGTTGCCACCTCAAGATGTTTGAACAATGGGTTGCCCCATCATTTCAATAATAGAGAATGTATAGATTTATGACTGTTCCATATATTCCTTGTTTGGATTAGAGGTCTAGACCTGAATTCTTGCTTCTTCTGAAGAAAATGAAGATTTGGCTCTTGTTTGCCCAGATTTCGTCTCATGCTTCTATGCATCCAAAAATGACTTCTCAAATGCAAGAAGGTGAATCTTAGCATATCCATTCATTGAGGAATGATTCTGTCATGGCTTAGTCTTGATCATCAGGGTATTCGATATCATTGTCTAAGAAAGATGAGCTTTGCTCTCTACTTGGGTAGCTTGCTAACATTGTGTAGTCCTAGTGAAGCTCCAACATTTTCAGTTTGCGTTTGTATGTTTAGTTGCCCCAGATTGACCAGTATAACAATGTTCAAGCTGCTTTCGAAAGACGTGTTGATCAAATCTTGACATTTCTATTGAAGTTCTGACTGGTTAAATTCTCTGTAGAGTCTTCTGCTTTTCCTGGTAACCATACCTCATTTTATTTTGTTCATGCCTTAACTTTTGCCTAGAGCGCCTCTTTGAGAGGTTTTCACCCTAGCAGACTGTCCTAACTTTTGCATAAGCCACCCACGAATGGGTTTTCAACTTATCAGGCTTTTATTTATTATTATTATTATTATTTTAGGCCTTAACTTTTGCGTGAATTGCCCACCGAAGGGATTTTACAACTCATCAAGCCATTTCATTTTTTTCTTTTTATAGATATGGTTGTCGGGAAAAGTCATTCTTGATCATGCCCCTAGCTGACTTCAAGAAGTTACCGATAGTGTTAGTTGCAGGCTTGTGATATGGCATTGTAGGGTGTTGTCAAAGTTTAGTTCAGCTGATTCCAAAGGTCCAGTGTCTAGGGAGCACTTGAGCAAGATGAATCCAATCAACATATTGAGAGGAACCTGCAGTGAGGCTGTGAAGAGGAACATCATCTTCATTGAGAAATGAAGAGAGTTGCTGTTGCTAAAGATGACGATTGTGTCCATGGTGAAAACTTAGCATTCCTTAGCTACTTGTCAATTCTAAATTCAACCCATAATTATTTTTGCCCTCTGTGTTGGTCAAGAACTAGTCAATGTAGCAAGTTTATCTTTAAAGATTATTCGCCGGACACGGCATTCCAAACAATGAGTTATTGCTAGTCTCATATCTGTTTCATCTTGTTTGCTTAGCATTTCCTTTTCTGATTTGAATGCAATGACATTAATAATGCAATAAGAAATTTAGAATCAATTGTAGTTCATTTAACAATGCCACAGAAGTGTACTTTACATGCTAGACCTGATGTCGTTGTCATCATGGATTGTGTTCTTCGGGTTTAATGATTAACCTTCAATCTGGGATCTCACTCTTCACTTGTTTTCATTTTCTTCACCCTTTCGCACATGCTTGATCGGTTTTGGCATTATGTTGATTCTTTGTGCAAGTTGTTATTTGTTGGCGTATCAGCACATTTCAAGGTTATTTCTGCCTAAGGACAAGCTGTCCAGATCAATGGAGTTCTTTCTCTGCTGATCTTTTAAGGCTTGGTATTATGATTCAATATTCATTCTTAAGTCTTGGTTGATCACACATTTGTTTGAGTAGCCTCTAATTGCTTTCGCTTTTGTGTTTTGGCCATGCTTTTCAGTCACTTAGGTATGCTTTGATTTGAATCTCTCTACTTCCTTGTTTTCTTCTTCTTTTTCATCATTTTTTTCTTCTCTTTTTTTTGGCCTTGTCTTTTTGCCTAAGGCACCTCTTTGCGAGGTTTTTACCCTAGCAAGCTTGCCTTAACTTTTGCATGAGCCGCCCACGAATGGGTTTTCAACTCATCAGGCTCTTTCTTTTTTTTTTTTTGAGTCACAGAAAGATTTTGACATTTTGTTTCAGCTTGTGAGGGAGCATGTCCGGAAGCATTTTTGAGAGGCCTTAAATGTTTTGAGGTGATCTCCAGGATCGGTAATCCTTTAGTGGTGCTCTGCTTGACTTGTAATCGTGATGCCATTACTGATCATAACCTTTTCAGGGTTGAACATGACGTTTTTGGTATTCTCCTACTTCTTCTTCTTCTTCTTCTTTTCTTCTTTCTTTTTTTTCTTTAATGACAACAAGTGCTTCTAGGCTTTGTAGAAATGTTAAATGAACCATCATGATATGGATTAATGTCAAACAAGATTATAGATGATTGATGTAGTGCATTCATGCCATGAAAGAGATACTAATTAAACAGAAGGAAACAGGCGTTCTATCATTGACTAGAAAATAGAGACAACAATATTATTGGAAAAGCACAACAGATGTTCACCAAGTTGAGCTAAGAACTGGAATTTCAACCATCACCGCTCTAAGTAATGGTTTGCCTTATCCCGAGGTTTGTGATCTTACCTTCATCGAACAAGTCTTGGATCTTATGCTTAAGGTTCATGCATTTGTTAGTATAGTGGCCATCTACCTGATGAAATGTACAATAAGCCCCATGGATATAGTTGCGATAACTTGTGTTAGCAGGCTTCTTAGCAGGTTGAGGCTAAAGTAACCCTTGCTTCTCCAAGAATTCAAATACCTCAAAGAGTGGTTGATCAAAGTTGGATAATGTTCGACCACCGAAGAGATTATTGACATCTGCAGTTTCATCTTCTGACTTGTTGGGGTGACTATAGGTGGTCTTCCCCTTCTGAGTCCTTTTCCTTTCTGATTCAATTTCCTCACATTGTAGTTTGTCATCATACAAGTCGTTAAAAGACTTGTCATAGTCTGTAGAGTCTCTACCATACTAGGAAGTACATTCCTAACTACTATTCTAACTTGATCTTTCTCGATGGTTTGTCCTTCAGCAAAGCAGCCTTATCCCTCCAACGAGTAAGGAATTCAGTAAAGGATTCATTATGCTTTCGTTTGGTCATCTCCAGGTCTCTCAAAGATTCTTCTAGTTTGGTATTGTAGGAATACTGCCCCGTGAAGGCATCGCAGAGTTCTTTCCAATCAGACTGGAAAGTAGTTGGCAGACGATGATACCAGTCCTGGGCTATTCTAGTGAGTGACAAAGGAAACACTCCAACTTTCTGTTCGGTATCAAGGGGTGTTGTAGCCATAATTGAACCATACTATTTGAGGTGGAGCTTAGGATCTCCTGTTCCATTAAACTTTTGCTTGTTAGGCATAGTGAACTTAGGAGGCAACTTCTTCATACCCCTGACTCCCATGCTGTCTAGTTCAAAGTCAATTTCAGATTTCTTTCCCCTGACTATATCTTGCAACTGCTCCATTTTTGTGGTCAAGGTTGAAATAGCATCCTGGTCATCAGTTCTGTCTTCCCCTTCAGGAGGTGGATCCTCAGGTGTCCTATCAGTGTTGATAGTATGTTGAACCTCTTCCCTAATCATAACCCTCAAGGTGGCTAACATTTCATCCATGTCAAACGGTTGTCCTATTCCTGCCATTCTGTCTGAGTCAGTACTGTCTCTGACTAGCCGTCTTCCTACTCTTCTCTAAGTCGGCTGAGGCCAAATATTGACTGCCAAACCAGAAGCATTGTGATATGCATGAAATGCATATGCATGTATGCATGACAAGGAAACAAGAAATCCGTTAGCTGTACACATAACGATTACTGCTCAAGGCAGGCCTTCCAACCTTATTACTCCCACACACGTATTCCATTGGTCAAAAGTCCATATTAGGCTGAGGTACTTTATTTCATCAATAGGGGATGATAGTACCGTCATATATAAATGCTCTCTCTAATTGTCCTAGCAAATAATAACATCCATGATGATCAAGTCTGGTATCCTTTTGCCTAACTTCTGCCTTTAGGAAGACAAAGTTTTGGTATAGGCTTTAGTCTTAATAATCATAAATACACATGGCAGCATTACAACAGATAGGATTAAATGGGTGCAACCTAGTGGAAAAATCTATCTGTCATTACATGATGGGTTTTCGACTCTTTGGTTCGGCTTAGAAGGCTCCCACAAAGTTGGACTCCCGTTAACCATTACTAAGATGCTAGGAGAACCAGTATGAGTTCCCATTAACCTCGACTCATTAACCATTGCCACGATGGTAAGCCGGGTAGGATGCTCAATCACTGTGAGTGGTCCACCAATAATATAGCCCAAGAAATGAATGAAATCATTGGCTAGCATTATAGATGGTACCGAGGTTTGATAGGGACCTTAGAAAATGCAGAACTACATGCAATGCAAAAGAAAACAAAGACCAAATTAATTAAAAAGATGGAAAATTGCTCGGAATCTTCATTCAACTTTATTTATAAAAACATTGCCAGTGGAGTCGCCACTGTGGACAGAGCGCCCGGGACGCGTCTTACCGCTGCCCATCGGTTGGTGTCCAATAGCAATGGTGACCTACTCACTAAATGGATTTTTAAATTTTATGAAAATCATGGAGTTGCCACCCGAATTGCATCGGGATCACCTAGTGATTAACAAACAGGTAGATTCCTTTAGAAAAATCCCATTCGTCATCACACTAGATGATTTTTGGGTTCGGAATGAGTCATCCATACTTGGGGTAATTTCCCAATTAATTAAGTAATGAGGTCATTATTTTCCAACAGAGACAAACAATATAAAGCGATAAAATCAGCTAGAAAATAGGATGCAATGAATGGGCATGCCTAATATTATTTCTAATCAATTTTAGTCTTGCATTAAGTCCACTATATTTAACCCTACTTGATTAATTGCGATTGGCTGGATTTGGTGAGTTTCTACTTATTTTAGTAGTACTTAACCTGGTGGATTATTTCCTTATTTATTCACAAGCACAACATCCACAATTAGTTTCTAACTCATGTTTACTTTTGATTTTTGTTCGGGGTTAATATTTTCACATTAATTCATTTTTTTATATTTTTTGGAATATATGAAAGAAATTGTAATAATAAACATACAACCTTAAAGAAAGAAAAGGGGAAATGAATTTCTACCATTTTTATTTACTTATTTACCAGATTGATTAATTAAATGTCAGATTAATTATTTAACAAAAAGATCTAGGTGATTTATATAAAAAAATAAAGAAATCTTACCGATCGACCGATCTACCCGGGAGAGGATAAATCGATTGACCTTGAAGCTTTGGTAGTCGATCCACCGCATGTTTTTTGAGTTGATTCTTGACCTGTTTATTACATGCCTTTTAAATATAATACATAAAAATGATAGACATAATTCTAAAGAGCCTATAACTATCCTATCTATGTTAACCTAGCAAGAATTACATTTTTTTATAAAGTGTTCAAAAAGCTGTCTCAAATATAGCACTGAAATGTCAAGAGCATTTTGGGCATAAATTTAATGGAATTAGGAAAAACAGCAAAACATAGAAATTAAAGTAGACATCCTGAACTTCAGCTTAGGCTCAAGAATTTGTCAATTTGGAGCTCAGATGGCCGAGATATGCCCTTTGTAAGTTGGACCAAGATCCTGATCTTTCTTTCGAACTGTGTAGCTTTTGAAGCATCGTAAACATTCGGCCAGACCTTTGAACATCCGTCTTGACCTTTGAACATCTTGAAGGATGATCATATTTGAATTTAAGCAAGCAGGTGGGACATCTGGATGAAGCAAAAACATCCAGCCGAATGTTTGAACATCCAACCGAATTATTACGGACATCCGACCAGATCTGCAAATGGAAATCCGAACTTTGAAGTTTTGTATCAACCTGTTTATCACAAATTTTATCAAATGGAATCTACACAACAATAGAGGAAAACCTAAAGAAGTTATAGAAATTCAAAAATGGTGAAAGAGACAAGTTTTCGAGGTAACCTAAGTTATTGAACCAAAATCACATTTTGATCCATAACTTGGGTTATAGGGCTCCAAACTTCATTCCAATTGCTCCTACATCTTCCTGACTTTGTTTAAAATTCACATGTATAGACAGAATATAAAAATAAATTAGTATGTAAAATGGTAAAAGTTACAGTAAATTAAAAAGCAAAGAAAATATAAATATAATGAGCTTATTCTAATGTATGGATGCTCTGTGGATGGTTGGTTTCCCTCAGAATGGAGGTTTGTTACTGCTTTAGGGTAGAAATGAGCTGTTGAATGATTCAAAATCAAAGAAGTTGCTATAGAAAATCATTGTCAGTTTTCGATGAAAAACAATATTTTCCCTCTCTGTTATTACTATTTATTTTGCTAAAAATCTTCTTCGTCCCTCTCAAGAATCCCCTTCCCTTCATCATATTCTATTTATGGTCATGAGATTAGGGTTTTCTTGAGGAGAATCTACTTTTCTTTAGTGGGGTGAGGTGTGACAGATCACCTCCATCACCCTTTGTCGAATCGTGCAGACGCTCCCTTTTTTTTAGAAAAGGAATAATGAACATACGGCTGGGCTTATGAACATTTGACCGGATGTTCACTTTGGGCCTTATGGTTTTTGGGCTCAAAACGATTTTCTGATTTATGTGGGCCGTATTAAAGGTTCGGACATATATTCAAATATTTGTTCGGACCATTAATTCAGCCGAAATACATTTTGAAAATATTTAACGTGTTTTGAAATAATTTAATTTTTTTTTATTTTTTTATTTTATTTTTTTCAGCTCATTTCTACAAGAAACTGGGTAATAAAGTGGTTCAAACTAGACCGTATTCATCACTGGGCTCGCGTGTCGCTTCTACGTGCCTGCATCCAAAAATTCAGTGTCTATAAATTTATAAATGGAAAACCAATCTCCATCGAAACAAAAAATATAGACAACAAGAATTTAAAATTAACCTTGCCTTGACACGACCTTTTCTTTAGTCATAAAAAATTCAATTCGAGACTCATCTCCAACAAAATTGGCTTCATTGGGTTCCTCCTTATGCTATTGTTTATTTTTCAACTTAAAATAATCAGCCTTAACCTACCCTTTCTTCATACAATAATTACAGGTTAAATTTTTATGCCTGAAACTACTACTAGAATCTCTCCAACAAGCACCTCTACAAACCATTACACCATCACGTAGGTTCTGGCAAGTGCTATGAACAAACTCCTTATCCATAAGCTCCTTAGCGAAAAGAGCTTCTTTTACCTCCTGCACAGAAAGAGTTTCTTTATTGAGAATTAAAGAATCTCTAAAATGATTAAAGAAGGAGGTAAAGAACGGAGTAATATGACAGCCAAATTTTCTCCATCATACTTGACATCCATATTTTCCAAGTCCATCAAAATGGATGTAAACTCATCAAAGTGTGATTTCAACGGTGTACCTTCTGCCATATTGAGCATGTGCATTTGGTGCTTCATAACAAGCTTGCTGGTGAGACTTTTCTTCTTAAAAAGTGATTCAACCTTTTTCCACAAATCTACGACCGTCTTCTCATGAATGACTTCTCACAGGACCTCATTTGACAAACATAATTGAATGGCAGCAAGGGCTTTTTCATCAACTTCTTCAATTTGGGCTTGCGTTAAAGGGGCTGGCGTTTTCTCTTTCTCTAAAAGTGCTTTCTGCAACCCATTTTGTGTCAACAATGCACACATCTTGACTTTCCATAAGGAAAAAAAATAATGCTGCGGTTGAATTTCTCAATTTCAAATTTTGACGTCGCCATAACAAATCCAAAAAAAATACATATAGGCTCTGATACCACTTGTTGGGAAAATTATAGAAATTGACCTGGGCACAAGCGGAGCAGCGATAGCAGGAGAAATATTTATTTAGGAATATTAAAAATAAAATGGAGGCATCAAAATGGAGAAAATAACAGAGACACAAAAATTTAACATGGTTCGGCGTAAGCCTACGTCCACGGACAAAGGAGAAAATAAAATCCACTAAAAAAAATATAAGAAGTACAAAATATGTATAGAATGACCTCACAACCTGAAAGCCCAAAAATAATCAAATGTTATTGATCCTTCAAATTGTTCAAAAAAAATTGAATGAAACAAACTGAATTTTGTACCTGATAGAGAGACTAAACACTCAAAAAGTATTACATCCATACAAACTCACGCCACAAAGTAATTGTTGTCAACTAAGCACTCAGAGATCAAAGAAGCACCTCCAAAATGGCCATCCGAATGTCCTTTTATAAAGGCTTGAAGCTTTAATGTTGAACTAAACCAATTATCCAAATTGGCCAACTTGACTAGTGCTCATATTTTTAATGCTGCCTATGCTTCCACTTTAGGTGCTGAAACATTTGACAATTATTTTTTTTTTGTTCTTTCTTTCCAAACGAGCTTGCTAATTTGGACCTAAAAATTCAAATTAAAAAATTCAACAAATCTCCACCTTAATTTGAATTTTCATAAATTCACAAAACTCCTCTGTGGAAGTGCGGGTTTCGGCCATCACGACACTGTTACTATTTAATGTTAGGGAAGATGCATTAGCCTTGTTAGGCGTAGCAGAAAATGGGGAGTCCCACCTGAGTTGGTTCGGGATCGCCTTTTTATAATGTGATGAACGACTCAATTCCCTCTATAAGAATACTCTGCGTCATGACCCAGACGATTCTAGATTCGGAATAAGCATCCCATAAAGTGCATTTTAGTATTTAATTACCAAGTGAAATTATTAATTCCCTATTTTAGTAGGCACCATGTGATGGAAAGCTTACAATATTCAATGAAAATAAATTGCGCACAAATTTACAATGAATTTAACAATATAATAATGATCCTAGTTGTTTCTAGCCCAATTTTATTATTAGCACAGCTTGTTAATTCTAATTAAATTACATGGAAAATGTGATAATATTGAGTTCTTTTTATTTTATTTACAAATTATTACCAAGTATTATTTCTAATTTATTTATGTGCAAGATACATTAAAAGTTAATTTCTATAAATTTTATATCCTAATTATTTAGTTAAAGTTTACACATTAATTAATTGGAATCTAATAAAATAGATATGGGATGGACAATATAAAAAGTTACAAAATATTTAATAAAACATAAAAATAAATAAAATACATTCAACCTTAAAGAAATGGAAGGGGAAATGATTTTCTATAAATTTTATCTAAAATTACCAGCTTTAATAACTAATTTTAATTAAACATAAATCATGCAAATATGTGATAAAAATACAAAATAAAGATATAAAGATAGTTATTACAAATTACAAAATAAAATAAATAAATGTTACAATGTAAATCCTATAGAAAGGAAAGGAGAAATGAGTTTTTAGACTAATTTTAATAATTATCGAATTGATTAATTAGTCCAATTAAATCTTAATTAGCTAAAGAAGTGGAAATCTAGGGTTCTAGGGAGATCGACCGATCGGTGTTGTATGATCATCCGATCGGTTGAGTAGATAAGCTAATCGGTTCTTTGTGATGAACCGGTCAGCTCTGTGTCGTGTGGACCTGCATGGAAATTGTTAGTTTACTGTAGGAGTAGAAAATGAGTTTAATAAATTATGAGAATCATCCCAAAAGTTATTATACGCTTACTATCATACTAAAATTAGTAAATACTACGCCAGAAAACCTAATCATACAAAATTTGTCATCAAAATATAAAAACTTATAAACTAGGTTATATAAGTAATAACATAAACTAACTTAACCCATGTAATTGAATCATCTATGAATTAGCAAACCATGCAAACTACGTTAGAAATGTATAATAGTGTGATACGAAACCAAACCCATTGATACGTTCAAACGCCAATTTAGACTTAGTTGAATTCACAAACTAGTAAGATCCAGTTCTATATAGAGAAAACACCCTTACCAATAGGTTTGATTTGATAACCCAATGATCTAACTTGAAAGTTTGCAATTGAAACGGAACTATTACCCTTAACTATATGGAGTTAAGATCAATAGCTATAAATTGATGAATGTTCAACAACCAATTAAACCAACAATAGTTAATTGATTATTAGAACAATTGTAGGTGTGAAATTAAACTAATCAAATTAATTTAATTTCATGAATTCAATAAGGAACACCTTAAAGAAAATATGCAACGCATAAGGGACATTTTTTTTTTTCAATCAAAAACTTATTTCAGTTGAATGGCCTTACAAACACTATTTATAGTGTTAATAATCCTAAACCTAATAAGAAAATGGACCAAGGAAATCCTAAAACTAATTGGACTTTCTTGCGGCAACCTTACAAATTAAAAAGAAACAAATTTATTCCTAATTCTAAATGAAAGGTGTGGCTACAAATTAGACCTATTAAAGGTCATAGATTACGGCCAATTATAAATCCAAATCAAGAAAAGAAACTAAATAAAATCTATTATAATAATAAGGAAACTAATGAATAAAGGAAACATAAATCAATTCCTATTCTAATAAACTAGCATGCGGCCAAAGTTTTACTTCAAAGCTTGAAATATGCGACTGCTCCATGAGTGCTTCTAAAGTTTTTATTAGTTGACTCTTTGACCATCTTGACCTTGACCATTGACTTTGTTGACTTGACTTTGATCTTCAGCTTGTTAGAATACAATTAAACTCATAATTCTAACAATCTTCAAACTCAATGTCATCAACAAATACTTCATATTTGAATTCAATCTCCATGAATTCAAATTGCAAGACTCCATTTTTGAATTCAAAACTTGATATTTTGGATCACATCATAGTGGTTAGAAAAATAAACATAAACAGCAAATTATCAAAATCAAGCTCATATAATTAGTATAATCAAAAATCAAGTAATAAAACATAAGAAATGAGTTAAAGAAAAGAAGTTGAAATTAAAATCCTTTGGTTATGGATGAATGGTGTGCCCTCAAAAGATTATAATGTTGTAACTTTTCTCTCCAATGTTCTAGCAATTGGAATCAACTTGTAAGATATGAAGAATCAAGAAAAACTTAAACTCCCTCCCCAAAATTCTTTTTATTTTTAACTACCTAATGAAAATGTGTGTTTCTTTTCTTAATTTTCTCTCCAATTACGTCCCAAAGAGTCCCCCCCCCCCCCTCCTCTTCTGATATCAATAAGCATATTATATAGGGAGCCATTTGAATTTTTTTGATTCCTTCTTCCCCACTTTTAATTATTCAAAAACATCTTTAATTATCACCTATTCTCCCACTAAGTGAAGTTTAACTTTACAAATGGGATGTGGGATCCAAGTGGGGAGAACTCCTCATTAAATCCGACATAAAAGTGGTAAGATTGACCCTATGTTTGCAAGTGACAATAAAAAATTTGGGTTTGAAATTTGCAGAACGCAGAACTGATTGGTTGATCACAAAGAACCGATCAGTTCATCATGAATGACCGATCAGCTCATCATGAACAGCTGATCGGTTCTTCATTGAGCCGCTCAAATTCTTTTAAATTTTGTGAAATATTATAAGACCGACCGCTTGGTTGAAGGATTAGTTGGTTGAATGAACCGGTCGATTGAACGAGTAACCGATCAATTCATTATTAGTCCAACTTTGTTTAATTTTGATCCTTTTTCTTTTCTATTGGATAAATAAGTACTAAAATTGGTCCGATTCTAGACCTTATCCATCATTAGGACCTCGAGCCACAATCCAACTTGTATCCAAAAATCATGTGTCTACAGCTGTCCCCGTTTTGTCAGAGTTTAGCAATGTTAGCAATAATATGAATAAGCGACGACAAAGCATTAAAGCAAAGCAAACAAAAAATTTAGGATACTAGAAAAGGATACAACTTGAGTTTTCTGAAAAAGCGTGGATGTGTTCTCCAAAGAGGTTTAGCATGGAAGCCTCTGAGAATTATTTCAAGATTGGATAGTCGAAGAGTTGTTTTCTTAAACTCTACTGAGGGCATGCCTACTGGGGAGTTATTTTATTTAACTTTGGGAGTTATTTTATTCAACTTCAATAAGGATGTACTTGTGGAGAGTTAGTTTATTCAACTCCATTGATAATGCACTTGTTGGGTAGTTATTTTATTCAACTCTGGGAGTTATTTATTCAACTCCATTGGGGATGTACCGTACTATTTTCTTCAACTCCTTTTGAGAAAATTCTTCTAGCTTGATGATCACTAAAGGAAAGTAGCTTCACCGGGGATTTTTGGAAAGGTCAGATAGCCGTCTCCAAAAAATTTAAAAAAATTGTGGAATCTACTGGGGGATTAGATAGCCATCTCCGAAAATTTTTCTCTTTTTTTTATTGGTGATTATTATTTTTTTGTGGAACCCACTAGGGATTATTATTATTATTTATTATTTTTTCTTCTTTTTTTTCTATATATATATATATATATATATATATATATAATAGATTTGTCTAACAAAGAAAAAAGAATATCATTAATACTAACAATGATAGAAAACAGAAAAGCTGAAGAAGAAAATCATATAGAACATCATAAATACATTATAGAAGATTTTAAGGATTTACAAAAACATAACTACATAGATAGCCAAGTCATAATTTTAAATGATTTGTGCAAATTTTTATGGAGTAGTTTTTATATTCTAGAGCTGTATTAGACGTGATTATGTTTTAATAAATAAGTAATTATTTTCTATGTTCTTCTTCTTTTCTTCTTTAATCGATAATTTAAGAAACTTTTTATAAAAATTTAAAAGTATAATTTTTTAATATAACTTTAAAAAATACTTTTGACAATCATTAAGAGATATCCAACAGGCATGTAGTACCAAGTTTCCAGCATAATTCCTATGATAGTGGTCGTTGATGAGGGAAGATTGATGAGGAAACTCTCTTCATGATAATATAAAGTATTTGAAAAGTTTATATTTTTAAATTATATTTTAAATATTTAAATTAATTTTCTGCAAATTAAAGGAAGAAGAAGAAAACTTGTTGACATAGAAAATAATTAACAATTTATTACTACACTAATCATCAAAACGTCTAAGAACAGTTCTAGAATCATTTCATTTCATTACAACTTTTCATTAAAAATAGCTTTAAACATCAAAAAACATAGCTTTCAGTACACATGAGTCAAAATAATAATATACTACATAGGATAGCAGAAAATATGAGTCAAAATAACAATATTCCTTTAGTAGCTTTAAACATCAAAAATATAGATTTCACAGAAATACATCAGCTTTATCATCTAGAAAGTTTTTTAAACACAGAAATAGATACAATAAACAATAATCACATTAGAATACACACAGAAGAACCAGTAGGTGAAATATGTCATTTATGTGAAAACCCAATATCAGGATCTCTAGCTAGACAATTACAAGTTTTAAAAGTAATCAAAGAAATTGTACACTTTTGGATAAACATGTTATATTCTGATAGACATCCACATCATCAAATACCTCAAAGTTTATTACAATTTATCCAGGATTATGAGCACTAGTGGAAGCAATAATAATAAACCTATATATAACATTAACATAAAACATTTCTTAGACTCTTTAACCTACATAGACTTATCTAATAATAGAACAAGAGAACAAATTGAAGAAGGAATTAATAAATTAATTACAATGGAAATAGAATCTCATAATAAAATACATATAAATATTGAAAAGGATTTAGAATTTGATGAAACAGAAAATTTACAAGTAGAAGATGTATGTAATTGTTATGAAATAGAATATAGAATAGGACTAAGTAGAGCAATTCTCAACTACATAAATAAAATCAACGTACAAAGAAGATGAGTAATAATACTACATTAGAAGATAAAATTTGTGATAGCATAAACATAATAGATTTGTCTAAAAAAGAAAAAAGAATATCATTAATACAAACAATGATAGAAAACAGAAAAGCTGAAGAAGAAAATCATATAGAACATCATAAATACATTATAGAAGATTTTAAGGATTTACAAAAACATAACTACATAGATAGCCAAGTCATAATTTTAAATGATTTGTGCAATTGTAAAGATACTAATTTTAGACATGGATTATTTACTGTAATGATAGATTATTTAAAACATGTAACTAGAGAAGAGACATCTAGTAGTAGTGTTACTACAAGAAGGTAATTAGGATCGGTAACAAACCTAGAAGGGATCCCCCCTCTCACATTGGTATCAGAGCATGATGATCGACAAAATAGAAATATATTATTTTGAAAACGTAAGATTAGAAGTAATAACAGAAAATATTAACATAAATGTTAATAATAGTATATTAAAGATAATATGTTTTAGATTTTATAGAAATAACATTTTATTACATAATTTTGACGTAGAAAGAATATTAAGAACAAGATGATAGATAATTTTGATGTAGAAAGAATAATAAGAACAAGATGACAGATATAAACAGATTAATAAGAAGGTTACAATTAGAAAACCAATCTCTAGGAGTAGACTCTTTAAAAGAAAGCAGTAAAATTATATAAGGTAAACAACAATATAATAAGCGATTTACAAGATACAATAATACAATATAGTAGAAATTTACATGAATATGGATATAATTACCCTACAAATATGTATATACAATGTATTAAACATATTAAGACAAATAAATATTTAATAAGAAGTTTTGAACAAGATAATAAAAATTTAAAAGTTAAAATTGATTTTTATAAAT
>CANYLF015450254.1:0-12207 GCA_948193215.1 Bocquillonia castaneifolia
TAATTATAAATAACATAAAATAAATAAAACTTGATTCATTGAATGTTAATCAATAAAAACTAATTAAACATTATTTTTGAAATTGTGCCGAATAATAAATCATGTTAATATCCTAAAACATTTATGAATCCCAACGTGTTGAGATTCATATTCTAAAATAAATAAAACTTGATTTATTGAATATTCATGTATTTATCGTTTAACACAATTTTCAACAAAAATTACTACTCCCTCTGTCCCATAATAATAGGCGATTTTGGACAAGTACATGGATTAAGAAATTTAGCAATTCAATATAAAAGTATAGTTATTCTTAAAATACCCTTATTGGAACTATAAAATGTCATTTATAACTTGAGTATTTTTTATTGAATTTTTTTTTGATAAATGGAGATATTATTAAGGCTACAATGAGTGGCTGACTTCCGAATAGGGATCACACAGAGGCTACACCCACTTAGGAATGAAGAACAACCTAATGTGACCCGAAGATCACTGTAAAGGATCTAAATAAATGTATTTTAGGTTTTACATTGTTATGTCTTAAAAATTGCCTATTATTTTGGGACAAAAAAATAGTAAAACTGCCTATTATTATGGAACGGAGGGAGTATTTAGTTTAATTTTTATTATTGAAGTTCAATGAATTAAGTCTTATTTTTTTATATCATTTAAAATTTAATGATACATTTATTTTAAAAATGTATAAAGTTCAAGTAAAACCAATCATAAAGTAAATAAATTAAGGTTAAATCTAAAAATTTTAAAAAAAATTAGAAAAATATAAAAGTGATCAAAGAAGAAGTCTAGACTTTCTCTCTGTATCAACTTTTATATACATATATATAGATTAGATGTTATAAATATTAATACATGGATATAAATTATTTTTATTATATATATATATAGATATAGATATCATTTCATGTTCATATAAAAATATTAATTTTATAATTTATTTATGATCAAAGGGAGACCGACTCAAATAAACATTAAATTTATTGTACCTATTGATAAATTTTATGAATTTTTCTAATTTAATCATAAAAAACTTATAAAAATAAGAGTTAAATTCAAAATATGTTTAATTAATTTCAAAATATATTTAATTAAATTTTCAATCCTATAAATTTAGTATATTTTATTAATTAAGTTTAAAAATACATTAATTTCTTACTTTAATTACATAGATTTCTTTAAAAAAAATAAATGTCATATAAGTTCCTTACAAATATTAAATAGTTTATAATTGTATTATCGAAATTTAAATAATTTTAATCAGGAAAACCAAACAAAGTGTAAATCATCGGATGGAAGATGATCAACTTTTAATAGATCGCTCCAATTATGTGGTTTCTCCTCTAGGTCAAATTTATTGTCTTGGCCCGAAACTTCCATGTGAGTTAGCATTTGACCATCATTAGATTCAGAAAGATGGATAGAATCTAAATCCAATTGCAAATCCTTAAGGTACTGTTTGATTCGTGGAATAGAATAGAATTGCTATTTCTATAGAGTAATTAATTACAAAATAAAATAATTATTCCATATAAAACTGATATTTTTTTTATTTAGTTTATCCCCTAAAATTATAAATTTTTAATTTTATGGAATAACTATTCTTTATAATATATAAATAATAATTATTTCATATACCATGAAATAATTATTTTATTTCATTCCATGAACTAACCTCCTACAAAGAGTTAAGATTGTGAAGATTTGAGAAAGAACTCACCGAGTTATCCGGCTTTCTTATTCCCCGTGAGAAAGGACTATAAAAAAAGCAGAGAGTCGTACATGAATTTATTGGGTTAAATATAGTAGTAGAAGTTGAGTGGGTAAAGTAAGAGAGAAAAGAACTTGAAATAGGGCATATTTGATAATCGAACACAAGTTGAGGGGGCATCTGTCAATAAAATGTTATGTTATGCATGGAAGGCATGACACGCGTAACTCCCGCCCTCCACAAAAGGAAAAACCAAACGGGTGAAGTAAAAGTGAAGAAGAAAACCATGGCAACTGTAAACACCGGTTTCTCAATATCACCTTTAATGAAAATTCGGAAACCCATCAGAAGCATCTCGATCTCACCTCTGTTTGACAACCTCAACCACAATCACAGGCCTATCAACTTCTATAAGAATACCTGCACCGTCTGCTCTGCAAACTCTGGCAAGTTTATTCACTGTTGTTATTTAATTATTTTCTATATATTTTAATTAATTTATGAAATTGTTTGTTGTGTGCAGGTGCAGGGATTGAATCTTCTTCTGGTTTGGCGAGTAGTGTTTCGGATACAGTGAAGGTCTTTGATTTGGAAGGAAATGGTATCCCCATTTCTGATTTATGGAAAGATAGGAGAGCTGTTGTCGCTTTTGCCCGTCATTTTGGGTACTTTAAAAACTTTATAATTAATATACGATTGATGAAATTAATTAATACTTCAAAACAATTTATGTTTGAATTGAATGTGCTTTGTTTTCTAAATGTATGTGAATCTGATTCTGTTTTGCAGATGTGTCTTTTGCCGTAAACGAGCTGATTATTTGGCTGCCAAGAAGGTAATGATTCACATATATAGCTTTTCCTGTGTTGTGTGCGTGGATAAAAATTGAAGGACCAATTTTGTTTCAATGTTTATAATTTGATCTTAAGTAGTATGTGTTTAGGACATGTTGGACGAATATGGAGTAGCTCTTGTTTTAATTGGACCTGGCAGTGTTGATCAGGTTTATATTATTATTATTCACTACTACTACTACTTCTACTTCTACTTCATTTTTTGTTTTTTTGGTCGTTTCCATTGTATTCTGGTGGATGCTTTGATAATGAAGTTAGTTACTTGGCTGAATCCAGGCAAGAACTTTCTTCCAGCAAACCAAATTCAAAGGAGGTACCCTTTTTATATATAGAAATCAAAATCTGTGTTATAGCAGCTAACTATTGCAATTTAATGACAAAAACCCCTCTGTTTTTTTTTTTTTTTTTTTGCAGAAGTTTATGCAGATCCTAGCCACTCATCATATGAGGCACTAAAATTTGTTTCTGGGGCCTTAACCACATTCACTCCTAAAGTATGTTAGAATCATTAATTATACATTTCCGGTGGCGAATCTATTTGAGGGCTATTGCCCATGAAATTTTGATTAATATACCTTTCATTCCATTAAGTTTGCCCCCACTTTAAAGAAAAATTTTACCCCCATTCTTTGAAAAATTTTTAGATGGTTATTTTACTCTACACGATAATCTTACGTTTCCCCTACTAATAATATTTTTTCTGGATTCACCCCAGATTGTATGGATATATGTATGGTGTTAATACTCATTGTGTGTTGTGATTAGTTTAATTTGTTGAATGCATATACATATTCATAGAGTGAATTAAGTTCTGAAACAATGTAGTGTATATTGTAGGCAGGACTTAAGATAATACAACTATACATGGAAGGTTATAGACAGGATTGGAAGCTGTCATTCGAAAAGGATACCGTCTCAAGAGGTGGTTGGTATGTAAACCACAACCATCACAATCTTAATCTTTTTTTGTTTTATGTTGAAATTGTTTTGCAGAAAATTAATAAATATGAATTTTGTTTATTTACATTTATAGTTTCTCTGCAGGCAGCAAGGTGGAATTGTAGTAGCAGGTCCTGGTAAAACAAATATCTTATACGTCCACAAGGTTAGTGGCTCTATTGTATTGAAGTAGTAACAACAAAGAGATGTAAGCTTAATTAGTAAAGTGGTTGATTTGATCTTTTGGCAATACTGATGTAATATAATAACAATTGAAATCAGGACAAAGAAGCAGGAGATGATCCAGAGATTGAAGACATATTGAAAGCTTGTTGCAGCTCCTGATCAAATTCCCACATAGATAGATAATTAGATTTTGACCTTCCAAACCCAATGCTAATTTCAAAGAAGCTTGAGTTGAGACCATATCATATTGTACTGTATAAAAATTACATTTTACAACATCAAAATACCATACCATAGGACTTGTATTATTAATATGTACTAGTAATCATTTTCATTTTCTAATAAATAATGCTATGTTATTAGCAGCAATAAAATACCCTTGGTAATTTATGGTATGTTAATGTTATCTTAAAAATTTAAGATACGTTGTCGTTTTCGATACATTATTATTCTCTCGGCTCGATTAAATATAGGCCTAATTACTAAAAAATATCCAAATTTTTCAACTTTTAACAATTATATCACGAACTTTTAATAATTACATAGTAAACACTAATCTATCAATATTTTTTCAAAAACGCTCTGTTATCACTTTTTCGATGAAAAAAATTACTGTAACTTGTTTTCAGTTAAAAAAATATCACTATAACTTGTCAGAATAATTTTTTTAACTTCTAAAAGGCAAACTGACTCAAATATTACATGTTAGTTACCTAAAAGAACTTAAATGCACTTATTTATTTTGACTTATGTGTCAAATTTTAGACAATAAGTTAAACACATACTTTTTAAAAAAATAAAATTGTATATTTTGACTACTACAGTTGATGCAGTATTCAACTTATTAATTTAATTTTTTCTTTTTTCTTTTTAAAAATTACTACAGTCAATCACACAATCATTTTTTATCCGTTAAAGTGATTTTAGAGTACTTTTGAAAAAGAATTGATAGATTAAAACTTGCTACGTAATTATTGAAAGTTTATGATATAATTTTTAAAAGTTGAAAAGTTTGGGTATTTTTCGTTAATTAGGCATTAAATATAATACCAGCCTCAGCCTCAGCCTCACGCTGGTATAGTCGCTAGTAGATTTCAAAATCCCACAAAAAAATAATAATGGCGGACACCAAATCAAAGAAACGCCGTCGTGCCGATCCAGAATCAACCACCGAAGACCTTCCTTTTAAAAACAAATTAAAGCCCGACTCTGTTATCCTCGATACCCTTAAATCCCTTTTAAAATCCACTGCCGCTTCCTCCTCCTCTAAACCCTTGTCCCTCTCCGACCTTTCTCTCTCCACCGCTTGCCGTGAAGTCACCGACCTCTCTCTGTCCTCCGTCCAGTCCGCCATCGAATCCGTCGTTCTCGCCCTCACTCAGTCCATCCTCTCCGGCGAAGGCTTCTCCTTCAACGTCCCATCACGCGCCGCCACGAACCAGCTGTACGTCCCCCAGCTTGACCGAATCGTTTTAAAAGACAAAAACACCCTCCGACCATTTGCCCACATATCCTCCGTCCGCAAATCCACTATCACCACCAAAATCCTATCTCTGGTCCACCAACTGTGCCTGAAGAGCATCCACGTGACTAAAAGAGACCTGTTTTACACGGATGTTAAGCTGTTTCAAGACCAGAGCCAGTCTGACGCCGTTTTGGATGACGTGTCCTGTATGCTGGGATGCACGAGGTCGTCCCTTAATGTGATTGCTGCTGAGAAAGGTGTGGTTGTTGGGAGACTGATTTTCAGCGATAATGGGGATATGATTGACTGTACTAAAATGGGTATGGGTGGTAAAGCCATTCCTCCTAATATTGATAGAGTTGGTGATATGCAGAGTGATGCTCTGTTCATACTTTTAGTTGAAAAGGATGCTGCTTATATGAGGCTTGCTGAGGACAGGTTCTACAATAGGTTTCCTTGCATTATTGTGACTGCTAAAGGCCAGCCTGATGTGGCTACCAGGTTGTTCTTGAAGAAAATGAAAACCGAACTTAAGCTCCCTGTTTTGGCTTTGGTCGATAGCGATCCTTATGGACTCAAGATTTTATCTGTTTATGGTTGTGGTTCCAAGAACATGTCTTATGATAGTGCTAATTTGACTACCCCCGATATCAAGTGGCTCGGGATCAGACCCAGTGATCTCGACAAGTATAATATCCCCGACCAGTGTAGGTTGCCTATGACTGAGCAGGATATTAAGACCGGCAAGGATTTGCTCGACGAGGATTTTGTCAAGAAGAATCCTGCTTGGGTTGAGGAACTCACCTTGATGGTTAAGACTAAGCAGAAGGCTGAGATTCAGGCTCTCAGCTCTTTCGGCTTTCAGTACTTGTCTGAGGTTTATTTGCCCTTGAAGTTGCAGCAGCAGGATTGGCTTTGATTTGAGCTTATTTGCAATTATGATGACTTGGTTTTGTAATGTTTCAACGTATTTCGTGTTTCATGTAGCCTTTCCCTTGATGAATCAATTATGATAACTTTGATGTTAGTGTTTCACTTGCGAATTCTTATTATTGGTGGAAGTTTTCCTGATTTCTGCTTGCTTTACTTGTTGATTCTGCTTGCAACTTCTTACTTGAAGTTGAGCCTTTCTACAAACCTGGGTGGACTGGCAACTCTTAAGTGGTTACCCTAATCTCATATTCAATCCCTGTTCACTCTTCCGGAGAAATTATGTTTTGGGGCAGTGCACCGTCAAATATTCCAGAAACTAGAACTAGCTATCTATGCAGAAATTTGATGAACAAAGAAACATCTCAGAGATGAACATTGAGCATTTTATTATTATTATTATTTTTTTTTTATGCCACTATTACATTCAATCATGTATGTGTTTTGCTGCTATTTTTAAAGAAACAAACAAGTAAAAAAGAATAAGTGCAGATATACATTCATATACAAAATTTAGGATTTGTACATGTAAAATAATCACCTTCTTATTGCAGCCGCTCTTCTCTGCAGCCAAGAATCCAACGAATTCCTTGTGACTTTTAATCTTTGCAAGACCATAGGCCGGCGCGGGGAAGACACCATTATCTCATCCCTTGCAAAGTTTCTTGACCAGTTTTGATACGAGTCAAGAGGGATGTCCGTATCCGTCTCTAGATCAGCTGCATGATTAGGGACTGCGATCAAAACCTCTAGCCCAAATTCCTTCCGTAGAAGTTCAAGTATTGCATCTTTCACCTTTGACTTTTCTCTAGCAGGAAGCACCTCTACCTTATCAAATCCCAAGGTTATCCACATGTCATCTTTGACTGAATGCCCTGTAATCAGAAAATTAGGTAAGCATTAACATGCCTGCAGCTACTTCCATTCAAACAATTTGTACAACCCATATTTATTTGCACAACATACCTAGGATGCAACTCTCTTTGACCATTCGAAGAACTGCAAGAACCACAATCCGAGCTTCAACCTATCAACATATGTGAAGGCATAAGCAACATGAACAAAACTATTGTACTTATCATTGAAGCACTAAAAGAGTGACAAATAATCTACAATTGACATGAATCTTCAAACCAGGAACGCTACGCAAGGCTCGCAGGTGCACTCTTGTACCATTATCAACATCAGGTGGGAACCATTATCTACTAATTTAAAAAATATGTTTCAGCATGCCATCAGCTGATGTTTATTTCACCTTTGTCAGGCCTCGCAGGTCTATTGATAGGCTTTCAGCAATACTGCTGTGCAAGTGTGTTGCAACTTTCTCAAGAAGCAGACTGTGGGGTCTGCCAAAGTTAGTTCTTTTGTGCGGTTCAAACTCATCTCGGCACTTGTCATTATCTTGTATCACTCCTTCACACCACTCCTCAATTAGTTGCTTAAGATAGTAATCATTGGATTTGTACCTGCAACATCAGCAAATAATGAGGATAGTTGAGCTGGATCGATTCTATATCACATTGTTAATGTAACTACCTATTCTGATGCTTTCAGAAAGATTAAATCTATATACAAGCATACATTCGTGGTGAGCAATATGCAAAAGCAATGCAAGCTTCAGTGTCCAATTATGGTTTAAATTTTAAGACAGTCATCCAGAGCTTGGATTTATCGGTTTGGCCTCTGGCTCATTGCCTTGAATTATATCAAGTTTATATGACAAATGCCTATACAAACTTAAAAGTAGTTGTATGCACGGCCTACCCTGATTTCCTCATATCCTGATATATAGTCAGGCATTGTTGCACTTCTTTTAGAGAACCATATCTGGTACGAGCTCTTAGCAATGTGTCATATGTCACCTGAAAGAAGGAAAAACTAACTCTATTAATGCTTACAAAACAGCTGATTGGCTTAGGGATTAGGAATGTGGCAGCTTCCAAAATGAAATTCAACAAAATATCTGAACATTCTTATAGAAATGGCAAATGGATTGAGACAGCATTCATATTCAGCCATCTTGAAATTAAACAAATAAAAGGACTTATTAAGCATTCAGAATTGATTTTTTGTAAATTCATTAATTTCCAACACTTTAAAGAAGGCAATTCATGCAGGAGTTCTAGATGGTAGTGCAAGCATTATAATTGAAGATAAACTAGGACCTCATACTTACCAAATTTGGTTTTAATTGGTATCTTTTCATTTCTGAATATAATGAAAATGCCATCACCAAATTTTTGCTTTCCACACAAACCTGCGAAACAAAAGAGCACATCTCATTTACAGCCAATCAAATTGAGATAAACCAACAAAAGATCTCAATAAGAGCATATCCGAAGCAAAAAAGAAAGCTTCAGACCTTAATAGCTGTTGTATATGCGACAACATCAGGTTCAACTCCATTCATTCGCATGTTCTTCAGAATCTGTACTGAGGGGAAAAATCCTATCTCAGTGTTGTCTTATAAAATTCTGCCAGTGATGACCATGGAATAAAGCTAAATTACCTGTAAGGCGCCCTCTATGTTGCCTGAACTTCCGCACATATCAATCAAAATTGACCAACTTATATGATTGGGGGAAAGGCCCATTGTCTTCATCTCATCCATCAAGGTTTTTGCACGATTATAATCGCTACCACATGCTTTCATTAATGTATTGTATGTTGCTGAGGAGGGTGTGAAGGGCAATTTCTTAATAAAGCTTAAGTGAACTGAATTGGATGCTAGATTTGGCATGGTAGTAATTTGATCTCTGCTTACATGCGTTGCACTTGAAATATCATCCACACTTCCATTATAATCTTTTTTAAGAGCATCCTGGACTTCACTTCCCTTCCAGGCATGAAAAAGGCGAAAAGCTCTATCATACTGGTATGCCTCTACACAAGCATGCAAGAGGATGTTGCAACACTGTGCGTTGGGTTCACATCCAACTACAAGCATCTCTTCAAATAATTTAATTGCCTGCTCTACAAGACCTGCATTAGCAGAGGCACTGATCAACGATGACCATGTAAATGTATTAGGAGTGACACCAGATGATAGCATGTCTTCTTTAACTCTCAGTGCAAGTTGCCACAATTTTGCATCTGCAAAGATCTGGAATCGAAGTGGCATAAAAAGGCCATTGAGTGATTATAGTAATAACCATTACATCCTAATAACCATGGAAGGATAATGAAATTACCTATGGAGGAGAGGAGATTGACAACAATATATTGCAGTAAGATATACCTTTATGATTGTGCAGTACGTGAAGTCATCCAACTTCAAAAGCCCCGCTGATTCCAACTGTTTTACTTCCCTATAAATGTCTTGGGCCAAGTCTACTTTTCCAGCAAGAGAGCATGACTTCAAAAGGACATTATATGATGCCATATCCGCTGTTACGCCAAGATTCTGGATGAGCAGGATAAAGAAGCTTACTATATTAAATGGCTAATATGAATGCACAAAAGTATCTTGCATTTCAACCATCAGCAGCATCACAAGAGAAAAGATAATTTACAATATCGACTAATTTTGAACTATATTAAAGAAAAATAAACAAATCCTTCTTGCAGTAACATTATGAAACAAAATAGTAAGAAAATATTCCTAAATATTTACACTGCTATTCATGTCTAACCAACTAAACGGCAAAAAATAAGTCAAGAGTTAAATGATGAAAAGGGAAGGGTGTGAGAGAGATACAGAAAGAGAGAATTACTTGCATCTTCTTGTAGACATACAATGTGTAAGCCAAATCATGGGCATTCGCATTCATGAGACTGTTGAAAACAAAAACATTTGGGATGACATTCTGACTGAATATGTCCTGCAACAAAATTCATATTTAGTACAAGAAAGTAAAGAAATTTCTTGAATTACAGCACAAAAATTCAAATTTCTTGAACTAAGGGAGTAATTTAGTTACTAGTAGAAATTAATATCTACATAGAAGATGGGGAAGGCAAGTACCTCATAGATGTATCTGGATTTCATGTAGTCACCACAAAGGCCACAAACATCAATCACAGCGCGAAATACATACATATTTGGAGCATCAGAATCAGAGTGCTGCATAAATTCTTCATAAGCTGCCAAAGCAGAATGAAGGTCTCCCTTTTTGCCAAATTTCTTTATAGTTTTACAGATTAATATACCTTCATGTTCAAAAAGACGAGCATACCTGCATGTTTGTTTGTTATCAACAATTAATAATCAACATCACAGATTATCTGTACATCACTCAAATTAGAAACGAATAACCCAAAAATAAAAATTAAACCTCACAGCCAGGTGTGGATTACGTTTATGAACACAGATTTTAATCACTGTAAATGGATCAACAAGCTCTTTGATACAGAAATTAAAACCTGAAAGGAAATAATTAAAAACAGTCAGCAACTAGTTGATGAAGAATTCATTAATAAATAAATAAATAAGAGATAAATTACCAGAAAGAGTCTCCATTAGGACAATAATTTGGTCAAAATCGCCGAGGTTAAGAATGTGAAGACATTCAGTTTTAAGCAAATTAATAGCAAGAGAATCGAAGAGCTTCAAAGGAGGAACGCCGAGGGTATGAAGTATGGTTAAAACATCAACAATACTATGGACATTTCTTTGACGGAGATTCTTGGAAATCCCTTTAGCCAAAGCAAACATATTAAGTTGAGAAAAGAAATGGTAAGGCTGAATGCCAGAAGCAATGACAGATTCAGCGAGTGAAGCAAAGTCATGGAGAAGACCCTCTTCAGCAAGCTTAGCAGAAAGATTCAAATAGTAATTGAGAGAGGAGCTGTTGCTGTCGCCGCTGCCGCTGCCGCTGCCGTGGAAGGGGGAGGAGCAGTCATGTCGTGCAGTGGAAAGAAGAGCAGAGCGAGTTGATACTTGTTTTGAAGAAGGGAGCAGAGAGGTTTTGGGTTTGGGTTTGGGTTTAGGAGAATGGCTATTATGATGATGACAATGATGATGATGATGATGATGATGATTTAGTGTAGAAGAAGAAGAACAACAAGTGCCCAATATAACAAGCTCTCTCATGCTTAGAGCTCTTCTTTCCTCTGTCCAACCGTTATTTTTTTTGGTGGGATTTTCATTTTATGCCACTTTTGGTACCTAAAATGGATTGAAATTGAAAGGTTCTTATTTATTTTTATTCATTCAGTATGCTCATCTTGATAAGCCCCCAAACAAACTTATGTGAGATCTTTTTCTCTGATCCCAATTGAAATGCATTTGATATTAACAAGTGTATGTAAATTTTGTTAAATGTTATCTAAAATATCTAAAACATATATAAAAGTGAGAAAGAGAAACAGGTAAATTGACCATCTTACATTTCTTAATCAGATTATTAAAAGGTTTTAACAAAGGTCTAAATGGTCATTTAATAATTATTTTAATTAATTAATAGTAAATATGAAATTTCTTAATCAATTAGAATTATGATATATATATTGATTAATTAAAAATAAAATCATTAGCTAATCAGGATTTAAAAATATTCATTAATTAGGATTAAAAGATATAAAATTATGTATTTATTGAAATTTCACTTTATTATACGAATTAATTTTAGATTTATATTAATTATTTTTATTTTCTTAGAAAATTTAGATTTTTAGTATTAAATCCGTAGTTTGACAGTACATCAAATTCGTCGGGCCATAATCTGGGCTAGAAAACTCGAAATTAGGTGATTCAAAAGCCTAAATTCAAGAAAAAATCGAGATCTACAACTTTTATGAAGACATCGTGCCTGTTCGGATACCGTAGATTTCCAAAAATTGAGTTGCAATTCAGACGCTTTGTGTAATCTTAGAGGAAATCCATCAATTAGAATTAGAATATATATTGATTAATTAAAAATAAAATCCTTAGCTAATCAAGTTTTAAAAATAATCATTAATTAAAATTTCAAATATATATTAAAAACATAATAATTAAAAAAATATATAAATCCATATAATATATGGATTGAGTTAAATTTAATCATAAAATTATAAATTATTCAAATTATAAATATGTATTATTAGGATTAAAAGATATAAAATTATGTATTTATTGAAATTTCACTTTATTATACGAATTAATTTTAGATTTATATTAATTG
>CANYLF015451758.1:0-10039 GCA_948193215.1 Bocquillonia castaneifolia
AACCTTATTTCACACAATATATCTTACCTCATCTTATGCAATGTATTACACACAATTATGTATCCAAAGACATACTTAGTGAAATAGTTTAATATACTTAAATGCATAATTAATCCATAATTAATTATGGCCGTTACAATAAGTCTGGTTGATTTTAGATTAAAAATAATTGTCAGTTTGAATTTAGCTAAAGAAATTTATTTTAAGGTTGATTTTATTTTTTAAAACAATATTAGATTGAATTTATACAAAAGAATTAATTAATGTTTTAGGTTGATTTTAGATTAAAAATAATTTCTGTTTTATTTTCCTATAATATAAACATAAATTTTGGCTTTAGTTTTTTGGGTATGTTTGTATGTTTGTGTATATTAAATTAATTGTAATTATAATTGAAAAGAAATTGCATTTAGATGAAAAAATTTAATTTATAAGTTGAGTCAATAATAATTTAGGTTGAATGTAGACAATTAAAATTAATTTGAAATTTTTTGAATTTTATGAATATTAATTAAATGCATGTTTGTGGATTTATATATTTTATATTTATGCATGTTTAGTTAGATTGAGGTTGCTTATGCATGTGCTGCTAGATTTAGGATTTTGATATTGATATATTGTATATTTATGTGTGTGCTTTTAGATTTAGGTTGGTAAATATGCATGTGTTGTAAGATTTAGGTTGGTTTATATGGATGTGCTGTTAGATTTAGGTTGGTTAATTTGCATGTGTTGTTAAATCCATCTTTCGATTGCATCCTCCTTGCATCGAAAATTTTGAACTCCTAAAGTATATAAAGTTTAAATTAATTATAAAATTTATTAAAAATTTGAACCGTTAATCCGATTAGAATGGTTGAGGATTTAAATAAATTTAATTTTGAGAATAAAATTAATAGTGTGTGAGTTGAATATGAATATATCTGTCTGTCTGTGTGTGTGTGTGTATACACATTTATTTTTATATTTAACTCATCGCACCATTTAAGTTCATAATTAAACATATTCAAAGAATCAACCATTCGATTGCATCCTCCTTGCGTTAGATATAAGATAGGTCAAAGACTATAGGTACGTGAAACAAAAAGAAATGAAATAATTAAATTAATCTTTCTATTGCATCCTCCTTGCATCAAAATTTTGAACTCCTAAAGTATATAAAATTTAAATTAATTATAAAATTTATTAAAAAATTGAACCGTTAATCCGATTGGAAGGGTTGATCAAGGCTTGCACCAATTTGAACCGTTAAAATTTTATTAAAAATTTATTCATCTTCCTTGCACCGATTGAATAAATTACTCAAAAATTAATGTGAATTGAATATGAAAATGTATATATATGTGTGTGTGTGTGTGTCTATATATATATATATATATATATATGTTTTTATATTCAATTCATCAAACCATTTGACTTTCATATAATTCAAGTTATTTGAAGCCTTAACAATTTGAACAACATTAATTAAATTCAATTCACATCATATTCATTCATCAAACCATTAGCTAGGCATGCATTTTAATGATAAAAGGTGCAGAGCAAAAGTGATGTTTTCATTAACCAACAAAGGTGTTTTCTGAGGGGATAAATCTTGTGGTGCTTCAAGGGTTGTTTTACTTGATGTTGTATGGAACCCATCAGTTTAAAGACAAGCCATAAGCCATGCTTAACGCCTTAGGCAGGAAAGCGTTGTGTACATTTATCATCTCTAGCATTAAGAATAAAGGAAGAGGTTTAACTGTGTTGTAGGTCGCTCCAATTGATATACTTAATGCAGAATTATATCAGTATTCTCATTTCTTGGAAAATCTAGTTTGTCTATGGAAAAAAAAATCAGCTAAAGAAACAATCTTTCATTTCAATAGTCTCAAATCACTATAAATGGTAATAAGAACAGCTGGTGGTAAGGCAATTCGAGACCGAAAGTGAATGGGGAAGGTTTTTGACTTATCTTCACAAAAAAAAATGGTAAACATTAGTCGATCGATGTTTACCATGTTTTTTTTGTGAAGATAAGTCAAAAACCTCCTCTATTCACTTTCGGTCTTGAATTGCTTTACCACCAGTTGCACTTGATACCATTCATAGTGATTTGAGACTATTGAAAGGCAAGATTGTTTCTTTAACTGATTTTTTTCCATAGTTCTCATTATAATAATACGAGACAAACTAGATTTTCCAAAAAATGAGAATACTGATATACTTCTACATTAAGTATATCAGTGTTCTCATTCCTAGGAGTGTGACCTTCATTTAAAATAAGAATAGTAGGGACCTTTAACACACTTAAACCTCTTCCTGTGTTCCTAATGCTAGAGATGTAAATGTACACAACTTTTTTCCTGGCCAAGGCGGTAAGCATGGCTTATGGCTTGTCTTTCAACTACTGGGTTACACACAACATCAAGTAAAATTGCCTTTGCAGAACCCACAAGATTTATCCCCTCAAACACCTTTGACGATGAAAGTATCGCTTTTGCTACACTCTTTTTATCATTAATTTTTTTAATCTGTCGGATACTGTGATGGACTTATCCATCACAGTTTTTATGTGACGAAACGTCTGTCATAGAATCCATTGTAGAACTTGGTCCACATTCTTGGAATTTGCAACCAAAATAAACATCCGTCACAAAATTCCATAGTAGAATCTGTGAGAGGCACAATTATTCCGTCGTAGAAAATCTGCGTCAAGATTTTTAAAGATGGACGTTGTCTATCGTAGAGTCCATTGCATATTGTGTTTTACGATGGAAGTTTAGTTTTCTTTGACGGTCATTTCAGCACAGATTACCTATTTTCTTGCAGTGTAGGGGGGAGAGGGAGGTAGGGAGGTTGAAGGAAAACAAATGGATAATTTATTTATGGCATAATTAAAACTGAAAGTTAATTAGCCAATAAATTATGAAATTAAATGCTAACAACATTATAAACTAAATACAAAAACATTTTGAAATAGAAATTAATTTATGGGCCAAAATTGATTGCCAACCGGTTTAACATTCGTGTCGCCCACGTCGTGCGGGTGCGCACATTACGCCCCTAACCAGGGTTTTAAACTTCTTTATTTGCTTAACAAACTTTTACAAGTGGCTTACTCTGAGCATCAATTTCTCATTCACCACTTATTCATTTTGAGCATATAATATACCATTTTAAAGGTCTCATGGAGTAGAATACAAAACCATAATTCTTGTTATTCAAACCTCCAATTTACCGATAAAAATTATGCCTTAAAATTAATAAATTATCCATTTTTTCCAACAATCCCATACATGAATGAAATTGATAGATCAATGAAAATCAATGACTCAATAAGGTGATAGATTCTACGGTCAATATTTGCATAGGATATGTAGGCATCAACCCTTGAACCTTCCATTGTGAAAGTATATTTACTTTACTAGCTGACCAGTAGACATAATGTCCTTGAACTGTTCTGCCGTTTGTGTAAACAATGTTATACCTCACTCAAATATCTCCCTGACACGGTTTTTGTTCTCATGGGTATGTTCATTATGGCCGTGAACATCTCCCGGTTCTGTAAGAGTTTTTTAGAAAACTAAGCCCCAATAGTCTCTTTCGAAGCAGCCCCGCTTCTCTCTCACATAGGTGATTACGCTGCTCGAATCTCCGAAGCATTATTAACCATTAAAAGCATAGATTATCATTTTCCAACGCTTATCACTGTTTACATCATAAGAATGGACTTAGGGTTCGTGACATCACAAGGTCTATGCAAGTAGATTGTCTCTTTAAACCTAGATATTGGGATCTCTAGTCAAGTAGGTTGGGTTTTCCTTCATATAAACCCTTAATTTCTCATGGGCTTCAGTCCCATTCCTTTCAATGTTTTATCAACTTGATCTTTATTCAACCCTTTAGTTAACGGATCTATAATGTTACCTTTTAACTTTACAAAATCAATAGATATAACTCTAGTTGAGATTAGTTGTCTAACAGTATTATGTCGACTATGCATATGCCTCGACTTACTATTATACATTATGTTTTGTGCTATACCAATCGTGGCTTGGTTATCACAATATATGCATATTGTGGGTAGAGGCTTTGGCTATTCGAGAATATCCTCCAAGAAGTTTCATAGCCATTGTTTGGTGCTTATTTAAGTCCATATAATGACTTCACCAATTTACAGACTTTCCTTTCTTGTACTAGAGCTACATGACCCTTAGGTTGTATAATGTAGATTTCTTCATCAAGATCTCCATTTAGAAAGGCTGTCTCAATATCCATTAATGAACCTCAAGATCTCCATCTAGACACCCACCCCCACACTTTCAATTAGTTGTAGGAAGGTTTTCTACCTTTCTATAACTCATATGGTGTTGATGCAACCAAGGCACCAAGCAAGGATCCATTGGCATATGATGGACCAATGACTCGAGCAAGGACCAAGAAGTTCAAGCAAGCCTTGAATTCATTCATGGAGCATATCAAGTATTACTTATCTCCTTATTTTTCTAGGTTTTATATTATTAATTAGGTTTAATTTGTTTCCCTTGTAAACAAGGATTAGTTGGCCGCATATTTCAATTTCATTAGGGTTAGGATTTGTTTTATTTTTGAAACTCTATAAATAGATTTGTGAAGGCCATTCGACCAGGTTAATGTTTTTATGAAAAAATTTCCTTTATGCATTGAATATTGTCATTAAGGTGTTCCTTATTGATTCTCTTAAAATTAAATTAAGTTGATTAGTTTAGTTTCACATCTACCTTATTTAAATAATCTATTAAACTTTGTTAGTTCATTAGGTTATTTGAACATTCATATTTTTATAGCTATTGATCTTGGTTCAATATAATCAAGGGTGATAGTTTCGTTTTAATTGCAAACAACAAATTAGTTCTTTAGCAGACGAAATTCAGACTTATTGGTGTAGGTGCTTCCTCTTTATAAGATTCGATCATATCAAGTTTGGTAATCAACCGTTGTTTTTCTTGTGTTTGAACGTATCATAAGTCTAGATTTGTATCAAGTGTCTTATCTTATTTCTTGCGGGGTACCTTATTTTAAAGGTAATTAGCTAATAAAACAGCTTCCCCCCAAATGTTCAACATACTCACCACCACTATCACTTCTTACCTTTTTGTTAAGTTGGGTTTCAACTTCTTGCTTATAGAGAACAAACTTCTTTACACCTTCGTCTTTACTTTTGAACAAATATACATCACTACATATTATATCAAGTGGTTTTGTATTCCTTTGAACTGATTGGAATGAAGACCTTACTAATTTTGCATCAACACAAATTTCACTTCTAAAAAGTCCCATTTTACTAACAGAATATGTGATCGATAAAAGTTCTTTTTCGATTGATAATTCACTTTATCGATTGATTACTGACCACACAAATCGGTCAACAAAAATTTGGTCGGGAAACCAAAGACCGACTGATTTTGCCTAACGGTCGGTAAAATACCGACCATGAAAAATAATTTGCTAATCATATTTTGTACATCAACTTAGGTCGGTAATTGGTCGATATTCGGTTGCCAATTTACTGACCGTTTTAGTGACCAATTACCGACCAAATGATTTTTCTATATTCAGTTGGCATTTGGTCTATAAGTGGAATGTAAATTACCGACCGTTTTACGATCGAATACTGACGGATATTTAAAAAGAATTTTGATCGGTAATCAGTCACAATTCGGTCAGTAAATTGCAATTATTTCTTTTTTTAATATATATTTTGATATGGATATTTAATATAAATATATATAATATTATGTTGGCCTTGAAGGCATCGATGCATCTTTTTTTGAGCTTAACAACCTTAATTTATGATTAACAAAGTTTTCTAAGTGTGTAGATTGAAGATCATTGAACAAAAGTCAAAAATCGAAAAGGACCTGTAATTCGCGCCCGCGATCTTGAAGCCTAAAGGAAGGTCGCACCCGCGATTCAAGGAGATAGATTTCAAGCCCTCTTTGTTTTTATTTTCGCGCCCGTGATATATGAAGGATTTTGGAGCCGCATCCGCGATTTCAACAACAAAATCAATAGGTCTCTGGAACTCATTTCGCGCTCGCCACCAAAGAAGCCTAATTTTGATGAACTCTCTGTTTCTATTTTCATGCCCGCGACTTTAGGCCATTGCACCAACGACCTCTTCCAGCAGGAAACACAGTCTCTGGACATAATATCACGCCCGCCGATATCACAGTCAACATGACCGTTGGAGGATGTTTCAAATGTCGCGCCCGCGATCCCTTGCTCAACTGAATGTCACACCCGTGACTGAGGGTAATGATTGACTTTTTGTTCAAATTCTCATATCCGTTAGAGACACAATTAGGGTTGTTTCTAACAGCTAGTTTTGGGGTTTATGGCTATAAATACCCCTCTTAATTGTGTTTAAGATATAACACACAATTCTTAGATAGCCAATCTTTTGCAATTAATTTTCTTAAATTTCTTTGTAAATAAATTCTTTTGTGAATTTATTGTGTGTAGATAGTTAGAGCTCTAGAGCATTTGTTACTTGGGGTGAGTGATCTTTCTATCTTGTACAAGTGTCAATCTTTGTGAGGATTGGGAAACACTTGGGTTAGGTCTGGTGTTAGCCTTGTAAACGCTAGGTTTGGGGTTAGCCTTGTAAACTCTAGGTTTGAAGAGAGCCTTGTTATTCTCTTTGTAAATGTTGGAGATAGCCTGTGAAATCTCTATTGTAAAGGTTGGAGATAGCCTATTAAATCTCCTTGTAATTTCCATTCGTGGTAGTGGAACCCCAAATTGTGTATTTGGGAGAAGTGGATGTAGGTCAAGAGTTGGACTGAACCACTATAAATTTCTGTCTATTTTTCAAAACCTCTTCTATTTTTTTAATTTCGCACTAATTCACCCCCCCTCTTGGGCACTTCAATTGGTATTAGAGCCTCACAGCTCAGTTATTCCTTAATTGGGAGCTTAAAGATCAATAGAGATGTTGGGTGATGGTTTTGGAAGCTTGAGACCTTACTTCGATGGAAGTGACTATTCATATTGGAAATTGTGCATGCAATGTTATTTGGATAGTGACCAAATCGACGTTTGGGATCAAGTTCTAAAAGAATGGACACCACCAACCATAACCGTTGGTGAGGAGACACGAACGCTTGAAAGAAAAGATTAGGTGGATGCACATCACAAAAGCAATGGTAAGAACTACAAAGCTATGACTATTTTACTTGGTTCTTTATCTAGAGAAGAATGTGCTAGAGTGCTTCATTGTACTACTGCCCATGCCATATGGACATCATTGGCAAACTACCATGAAGGCACAACCGATGTAAAGAACAAGAGGATTGAGCTTCTTGTTTATCAATATGAAATTTAGCCGATGAGAATGTCACCTCCCTCACCAACCGTCTTCTAGCTTTGGTGGAAGGGCTAAGAAAACTTGGCAAAATCCAGCCCTAGTGAAGTCAATAAAAAGATTCTTAGGTCATTGCCGAGGAAGAAATTTAAAGCCAAAATTCCTTTACATGAAGATTCAAAGAATCTCTCCACCATGAGAACCGATGAGCTCATAGGAAATCTCTTAATCTATGAGATGAACTATGATGAAGATTAGAAGCTGGAAGCAAAGGAGATGAAAGAGGAAAAGAAGAAAAACATCGCCTTTAAAACCTCTCAAGATGAAGAAGGCAACAATGAAGAAGGAAAGAATGGCCCTAGTGAAGAACAAATTCTATTGCTCTCTAAGAGAGTGATGAGAATGATTCAAGAAAGAAAAGGGTCATCTAGTAAAAGTAAAGATAGAAGAAAGAGGAAAGAAAGCTTCAAAAAGAGTAGCTCCTCAATCAAATGCTTTGAATGTGGCAAGAAGGGGCACATCAAACCAGATTGTCTTACACTCCAAGGAAGGCATAAGAAGAGCTTTAGGGATGAAGATGATCAAATCCCTTCGTCATCACAAAATGAAAGTGGAAGTGAAGAGGAAAGTGAGAGTGAAGTTGCAAACCTAGCATTCATGGCCATAGAGGACTCTACAAATGAAGTAAGTACCTCTTGCTTTTCTATTTTTCCTTTTTATACTTCCGATTGTAGTAGTGATGATGATTTTGATGATGATGATCCTATTGAACTCATCAAAGATCTTAACAACCAATATACTCGCCTCGAATGTGAAAAAATTGAAGCAAAAAAACTTTTAGAGGAAAGTAATAAGGAAGTTAATGATCTTAAAGCATAAGTATAGGCACTTAAACTTTCCTTAGGAGAGCTTAAAGGTCAACTACTTGCATCTCAATTCAAACTTACATCAATGGAGTCTCTTGCAAAAGAAAATGACACATTAAAAGATGAGGTAGTAGAATTGAGAGAATCTATTGTCAAATTTCACAAGGGCAAGGAAATTCTAGATACCTTATTGGTGTCTCAAAGACCTCCTCTTGTGAAACATGGACTTGGATTCAATGAGTGTTCAACATCATATGGAACTTCTAGTACCGTCTTTATTAAATCATCTTCACCACCATAAATTTCTAGTGTTGATGTTGCTAAGACCAAGGGTCGGAAGCCTAAGTCTAAGCAAGGAAACATGCCTCAAGATGGCTCATTAGCCAAGAGGACCAACTCCTCACAAGGCAAACCCAAAGGAAAGCCACAAGGCAAGTCTAATGACAAACCTCAAGGCAAACCTAAGGGCAAGCCAATCTTTAAAGGCAATGTTCCTAAGAAACATCACACAAAGCAAAAGGCCTTGAGCAAAAGGACCTCCTCTCCTAATGTTCAATGTCATTATTGCATAAAACATGGACACATTAATGTGTTTTGCCATGTTAGGAGGGAGCACTTGAGCTTAGGTACTTCTGAAAATGCTAACCCTTAAGGACCCAAACTTGTTTAGGTACCTAAAACAAAGAATTAATTTTCTTTTGTAGGTATACTTGAAAACATCAATGGGAGCAAATGAATGGTATCTTGATAGTGGATGCTCCAAGCACATGACCGTTGAGAAAAGTCTATTCTCTAAATTAGAGATGAGAAATGGAGGATCAGTAATATTTGGTGACAATGCCAAAGGTAAGGTAATTGGCATTGGCACAATTGGTAGGGATTCCTCTACTTGTATTGAAAATGTGCTTCTTGTTGATGGTTTAAGGCATGACCTTCTTAGTATAAGTCAATTGTGTGATAAAGGCTTCAAAGTTACTTTTGATTTAAATACTTGCTTAGTTACAAGATCTTTTGATAATGAAGTAGTATTCAAAGGCAAAAGAACAAACAATGTCTATACAATTGACCTATACAATCTTTCTAACCAAAATGTGAAGTGTCTTGTTTCTATTAGCAATGATGCTTGGCTTTGGCATAGAAGGCTTGGGCATGCAAGCATGGACTTAATTGATAACCTAAGCAAGGGGGAGCTTGTGAGAGACTTGCCAAAAATAAAATTCTCCAAAGACAATGGAACTCGTCAAAAAGGAAAGCAAGTCAAATCTTCCTTCAAGCCAAAGAATCAAGTAAGTACTTCTAGACCACTTGAATTACTTCATATGGAATCGGTTGAACCTTCACAAGTAGCTAGCTTTAGTGAAAAACACTACACCTATGTCATTGTTGATGACTATTCTAGATTTTGTTGGGTTGCATTTCTTACTCATAAGAGTAACGCTTTTAAAACATTCAAATGTTTTGCAAAACGTATTCAAAATGAAAAAAGTTATTTCATAACTTCCTTAAGGAGTGATCATGGAAAAGAATTTGAAAATGAAGCTTTTGAAAGTTTTTGTTTAAAAAGAGGTATCTCTCATAATTTTTCATGTCCAAGAACTCCTCAACAGAATGGTGTTGTTGAAAGGAAAAATCATACATTGCTTGAGATGGCTAGAACAATGCTTAATGAATATAGTTTACCAACTTATTTTTGGGCGGAGGCCGTCAATACATCATGTTACATTTTGAATCGTGTTTCTAAAAGACCTATTTTAAACAAAACACCTTATGAGTTATGGCATGGTAAAACACCCAACATTTCATATTTTAGAGTATTTGGTTGTAAGTGTTACATTCTTAATACCAA
>CANYLF015454125.1:0-12199 GCA_948193215.1 Bocquillonia castaneifolia
ATACAACTTCACATGTTAATATGCAAAGAAACAAACTTTATGCATGCAAACATATAAAGATGACAACTTTATGCATTAAAACACAAAAGAAACAATTTTTATGCATTAAAATACAAAAGAAACAATTTTTATGCATTTAAATATGTTCATGGCATTGAATGATTCAGATCTAAAGTAAAACACATTAAAACATGCAAAGAAAACAACTTTAAGCATTCATAATGCATGTACATGACATTTAGTGACATTTAAACCAAAAAAACATGCACAAACATCATTTAAACATGTTAAACAGAAAATTACAGCAATAAAAAAACACATAAAAATAGATTATTGTGGCATGCAAATCATGAAAACATGGCAAAAAAACAATAAAATAAAGAATCAGAAAAGTTACCTTTCAAGAAAATGAATCTAAAAGCGCTTAAAAACCCTCAAATCTAGATTGAGTGACTTTTTGGTTGCTTTTTAGTGAATTATAGCCGTTGGAATGTTGCTTCAATGAATTAGAATGCTTGAAACCACCTTTCGATGCAAGAAAGTTGTAAACTTCAAAGATTTTTTTGTTCCTAGAATTAAAAAAGTGATCTTTTGTAGCTATTAATGATTTTAGAGATTTAGTCTAGTAAACTAAACCCTAAAACCTAAAATTCATTCTAGCTGCTGTCCTCCCCTAAAACCTAGTTTTAGATGAGTATTTATGCGCATACTAGCTTAAATCTTAAGCTAGGGTTTAAAATCATCACTTTCCTGAAGTAAAGGATATTTTGGTCAAAAATGGTCTTACAGGGCCTTGGAACGCGTGCACAATTTGTACGGATCATCCCAGGCTGAAATAGCTTGAAATCGGACTTTTTATGCCTGAAATTGTGCTACTGATGTTGGGGGGCCAATGCCAGTCTTCCTTCTAACATTGAGCCCAACGCTAGTCACATGAGTGGCGTTGGGTCTGACTCCACTTAGAAGAGTGGCATTTGGCCCTTTTGGGCCTCCAAACGTCTGATTTTGCAATAACGTACAAAGAGAAAATGAGCAGAATGGCCTCAACTATCAACCATCAAAATTTCAAGTCATTCCGATACTCGTAGAGAAAGCTACGATGAAAACTATCTGAAAAATGCACTATTTATGCTTAAAACAGAAGTTTTGAGTAAAATCTCTAGAAAGCAATTGTTAACTCACTTCATGCTTTTAAAGCATGAATTATCATCACTGGGCCTCCGAGCCACTTCCTCATTCCTGCATTCAAAATTTAGGTGTTAACACCAAGCTTTGAAAATGAGTGTGTGTGTGTGTGTGTGTGTATTACTCTCTTCCTTTTCTTTCCTCTCTTCCTCCCCTTTTTTCTGTCTGTGTCAAAAAGTTGGTTATTTATAGGAGAAACAAATCTCTTTCAACAACTTGCTCAAGTTGCAGCATGGGTATAGGCCGGTGTAAGTTATAGGTCTTGAGTACACTACTGGTTTATGCATTCTACCCCATAACCTGTCATGTCAAAGTGATGATCCGGCCGAACCTTTAATGATCATTTGGCCGAATGATCACTAAAGGTCCAGTGGAATCTTTTGGGCTTTAAATGGGCTTTTGTACAATGTGGGCCCAATTTAAAATTCATGAAGGTTTGGCCGGATCATTGGAGGTTCGGCCAAACCATCAATGGGCCTGAAATTCATTTTTGAAATTATTTTCAACCTTTCGGCTCATTTCTATAAGAAACTGGGTAACAAAGTGGTCTAAACTAGACCATATTCATCACTGGGCTCCCACGCTGCTTCCACATACCTGTATCCAAAAATCAGGTGTCTACATTCCTATAATCACCACATAATCTTTCACTATTGTATGCACAACAACAACACTATCAACAGGCATAGAAACACAAATATCATAACCCAATGATGAAATGTGACTATCCATAGGCAATGCAAACTCAAATGCAATAAATGAACATGTGAATCTGGATCTATCAAGACATGTGCATCATGACTACAGACAGAAAGTATACCAGTAACAACATCTGGTGAAAAGGAAGCCTCTTGCCTCACCATAGCATAAACCCGAGCTTAAGGTTGACCAAAATGTCATGCTTGTGTCATCGGTGCACTAGTACTAGCACTTCCTCTACAACCTCTTCCTCTACCTTTAGCCATACTTCCTTGCATCATATTATCTCCCACACTACTTTGGGTCATCGACTGATAACTACCACTTGCACCTTGACCTTTCGAACAACTATTGGCATAATGACCTAGTTTACTACATCGGTAGCAAATAATTGGATTGGGTCCCCAACACTCTCTAGAATGAAATCGACCACACTGTGAACAAGGTGGAATAGAACCTCAACTAGAAGTTCCACTAATCCCACGTCTAGAATCAAATCTAGATCCTCTAGATCTCAGACCACTCCTACCATGAAATAGTAGTTAATATACTTGGTCTAACATACCTCTACTTCTGAAACTTCCCCTCTAAAAACTAGAGCTTCTATGGGTCATACTACCTGACTTAGATGAATAGTTAAAAGTACTCTCTATTTTCTTCTTCTTTGTTTCAATTTCATTCATTTCCTTTATAGTTTGCTCAGCCCTCAAAGCCGCTTCCATCAAAGCATTGTATGTTGGAGGTTTCACTGCCATCTTCTCGCGGATCTCTAACTTCAACCATCACTCAAATCTATTTCTTTTTAATTCTTCTATGGCTACTTCTTCTAGAGCATACTTAGAAGGCCTTGTGAATTTCAAATCATAATCTGCCACTGACAACTCATTTTGTTTGCGCTCAAGGAACTCAATCTTCTTTATATCCTTGTAGATCGGTGGAGCATATTCGGTTGCAAAGTCCCGAAAAAAATCATTCCAAGTTAAGGTCATAGGTCTAGCTTTACTCCTAGGTACAGTCTCCCACCAATCAAGTGCACCTTTTTCAAGTAAGAAAGTGGAAAATTTCAATTTTTTGTGCAGGAGTTCAGTTAAACCTCTCAGCTATTTGTTCAAATTTCCTCAACCACTCCTTTGCCTCTGCAGGATCAGTAGTACCCACAAACTCCTCACCCCATTTTTTAATTTTTGCAAAGATCTCTTCATATGTTGGTGGTGGTCTTACTCCTTGCATAAAATTAAAGAACCGATGGACTTCCGGTGGAACATTTTGTTGTTCCTTAAATCCATATGCATTATCATGGTCATGCACAGACTCATGAGACTCCCTTGGGCTAGTGGATTGTGCATCATGCTCAGCCATCCTATATAATTAACAAACTTTATTATAATGCATGTTATATGCTCAATTACTATATGTTTGAATGATATGATCTTAATTCCCTCTATACCCATCATATCATTCCCACAAGTATATTACATATTGCAAACTCATCAACATCCATATTTCTCATTCACATATCACATTGCAAATCCAAGTTTCACACATTCTTAACACACACTCCATTCTACTAAGTACATAGCAGAATAATAAATTCACATTTCCATCACATAACACAACACAATCATACCATTCCCATGTCCTAATGGTTCTAATTCCGGGCTCTGATACCAAAACCTGTCACGCCCAAAATTATAAGATCCACATAAATATTTTAACACATAATAAGCTTAAAGATAACATTATAATTATTTTTGAACAATTTAAATTAATTCACATTTTAAATATGACTTTTAAAAGAAACTTTTATAAAGAAAATATAATGAAAATATTACCAAACTTGAATTAACAAATTCAATATCTTTAACTTCAAAAACATATATTATTACATAACCCAACAAAAATATTTTTACCAAGTAGCATCACAGGCTTAAAATATACAACTTAAAATTCTCACAAAAGTCAATACACATAAAAACCCAAATGCCCCTATACTTGTGATAACTCCTCTAGCCCACCTGACAATGCTGGTTGATGCAATATGGAGCAATGCACAGCTAGGACTTTCTACTATCATGCAAACTTGGGAAAAATTGCCAATGGGTGAGCTGGATACTCAATAAGCATTTAATCTACTAAACTATAGTATTTTAAGCAAAATTACCAAAGATTATATAAATTAATAAGTGACACAATTAATTCACAAATAATCTCAAAATCAACTAATTCCAAAATTTCCACCAAACAAACAATTCCAATTCACAATAACGTTTTCATCATTTCATAATCCCAATCGATTTAAAATCTTTCCATTCTCAAACAATTCAAATCTATTCCAAAACACAGTCATCTCAATTACTTCAACTTCTTACCAATTCTCAAATTCACAAATTCAACAGTTTATCTCAGAATTTCCTTTTTATTATTCACAAACACAACTAATTCACATCACAACACATCATGATCAATTTTGATAATTAGTTAAATTATCTAAAAGAAATGTTAAAAGAAAGGTAATGTAATATCCGTACGCCAATTTTATTTTTTTCCTCATTAGCGTGGCATGACATATTTAATAAAATATTTTTTTATGAGAAGTTTGTTGGTAGAATGCATTAGAAGAGTATTGTGTGTAATAAAGTTTATGGAAGTAAGTTAAAATAAGAACCTAATTGTAAGGAAAGTTAAAGGAGTTAATTGCAGTATAAGTTTAATTGAAAGATTATTGGTTGGTAGAATTTTAATTGAGGGTATGTGGGAGAGTGGATAAGTGCAAAGATGATGATGGTGATGATGATGATGATCATAATAATAATAATAATAATAATTATTATTATAATTATAGTAATAATGGAGTTAGCGGACAATTCCACCACTCACCACCACCAACACTTACATCTTTTTTTTTTATAATTTCTTCTTCCTCTACGTATTCCTTTTCTCCCTTCTTCTTCTTTCCTTTCTTTTACTTGCTGCCCCCTTACCTTTCTCTATCAAAATTTTATCAAGAATTTTTCTTTAAGGCTTTGGATTAAAGAAGAAAATTTAGTGAAGAATAATTGAACGTTTATAAGATTGATTGAGGTGAGTTATTATCTCTTTGTAGCAATTTAATTATTAGGGTTTATGTAGGAAATTAGGGAAAACTTGATTTAAGGTTATATTCATGTAATTAGAACATGATTAAACATGGATTAGGTGTAATTTTATAGAAATCATATGATTTGGGGTTTGATTTTCACGATTCCTTAAAATTGCATAATGCTGATTTTTGACCTTTGAATTTTAGCTTTGGTATTTTGAGCATATCTTGAGTTATATAAGTCTAATTTGAGTGAAATTGGTATCCACGGAAAGGTTAAGAGCAGTTCTACAACGTAGAATTTTTTTTAGAATTTAATCTGTCCATTTGGTTGGTTGATTAGTGCTAAACTTTTCATAGCTGGATGGTTCGAGCAATTTGAGTTGTTGTTGTAAAAAAATCATAACTTTCTGTGTAGAAATGATTTTAAGGTGATTCTTATTGCTACTGATCCTAAAAGGATAGAGGTACAAATCTGGAAGAGATGAGACTCATATCATTTTTCTATAATTTCAAGTAAATTTTTAAAGTCAGTACATGTGTTTTGCCCATATAGACAAGTATGCAGCCTCATTTTCATTCATAGCATTAATGCATTTTTAGAAAATATTTTGGAGTGTTTAAGTGCTTGGGGGATATGTGTGAGAAAAGTATCATGATTATATAGTTTGTTTATGGGTTATATATCTTGTTTAGGTGCTCAAATAAGAGAAGAAAGTGCTGCACCTAAGTAAGGCAGCTTGTGAATTCGATAGTGGTTTGTTGGTGGCTGTTTTCATGAGTAGATATGCAAGCCCTTGCAAAGTAAAAATTTATTGATTATATAGTTGGATGAAATGTGGATTTAATGTTATATATATATATATATATATATATATATATATATATATATATAAACAATGATATATCTTTGTCAATGGTTTTGATACATGTGGAATAAATGTTTTGGTTTGAGAATTGAGAATGGATGTTTTGAATGAGTTTATAAATATTATGAAATATTTTTGATAATGATTTTGTGATGTATCTACTCTGTAATGATATACTGAGAGGTGCTGAGATTGTGTTGTGCAAACGGGAGATAAATTTTGTGGTTGTCTAAGCGCGCATTTGACACAGGACACTTGACTGATGGACAGTGAAGGGAGAAGGGCTGTGCCTGCTAATGGAGATGAAGAGCTAGCCAGCAAGTGTGCCTAGAAGAGTTTTGGCTAGGCTGTAGATCGGTGTTGTGTTCCTGATTATAGACCTAGGGTATGGTTGAATTGAATGCAAGAAAATTTGAGCATATGTATATATATTATTTCACTTGATTATTATGGAAATGATTATTCAAATTATTTATATGTTATGAAAGAATTGCAGATTTTATGTTTTAAAGCTTAAATATTTTCTGCTTGTTATATCTATTCATTGAGTTTTTCGCTCATTATTTTATTATAAATTTTCCAGTTAGCAAGGCATCAGAGTAAGGAGGAAGTTGCTAGAGTGTTGATGTTGTTAATATAGTGTGAAGTATTTAAGGTTGGCCACTACACTGTGGAGAACTATTTGGTTATGTATTTAAAAAATAAATGTGAAGATATATCTTGTACTTTATGGACATGTATAATATGTAGAATTATCGGATAGAAAAAATATGTTTTATATTTGAAATGATGTGTAATGAATTTATTATCAGATTTTATAATAAAAATATTTGGGTATTATAATTTATACTTTTTTTAATTTATCGATTGTATTGGGATTTTGGTAATTTATATTACTACAAATTTTTATTTATATTTATGTAAAGTTCATAAAGACTTATATTACCTACACTTGTATAATTTTATTATAAGGATTAAAAAAATTATAGATTTAAAAATAAATCATGTGAAGGTGATAAAATATTTAATTAGTCTACCTCGTGCTTGGTTAAGCGAAGTGTGATAGCTATGGTATCAGAGCTTTGGTTTGATGGTCCTGTAGATTTTTTAAAATTTTATTTTGATCAGCTAATGGTAATTGTTTATAGGACAAAGGAAGCTCAAGGACAAGATTCGAGGTCTTCTTAACAAGGAAGTGGTGGCCAACAGGGTAGAAATGGAGAGGATGAGGCTGAGTCTAGAAATAACAGGAATAATGATGTAGAGTCTGAGGGTAGACCGCATGTATTTAACCCACCCCCACCTCCTCCACCCCTAGTTGTTCCTATTTTACAACTTGATCCTAGAATATTAGCAAAGACTATTGTTGCTACTTTAACAGCTCAGAAGTAGCTCAAATAGTTTGGTAAATTTATTGAGCGTGCTAAACAGTGTGGGGCATTTCATTTTCATGGCTGCATTGACTCTAAGGAAGCAGATAGATGGCTGAAAGCTACAGAAAAAGCCTTTAACACTTTAGAGTTAATATAAGCATAAAGGGTTAGTAATGTTCATGGCCTACTGCATGATACTGCTGATGCATGGTTTACTAGGGTTAGAACCTTGTATGGAAATCAATTAACATGAGAGTTATTCAAGTCATAATTTTGTAAGGAGTATTGGACTGCAGCTTACAGAATTGAAAGGCAAAATGAGTTCATTGCTTTAAAATAGGGTGCTATGACAATGAGAGAATATATTGATAAGTTTAAAGAATTATACAAATTTACTACGGATATTTTTCCTATAGAAGCTCAAAAATGTTACAGGTTCAAACAAGATTTACCGATTGTGTTGAAGAGTGAGTTATTACTGTATGATGGTGAACATCTCAGAGGCTGGGTAGAGAAAGCAATCAAAAAAGAAAGACTAAGAGGAGAGCTGGAACAAGAAAATAAATAGAAGGCTGCAAGTTGGGCAGGAAAACAAAGGGGATTAACTAGGGGAGCTGGTGTTTCTCGTCAGGTGAAGTCAGATACTACAGGGTATAGGGTTAATAAAGGATCTTGGACTTTTTCTGGGATGCAAAGACCGCAGTCATATGATACCCAAAATTTAATGAGGCAATCAGCATTAAGCACATGAAGTGTAATGAGTAGAAAATGGCCTATTCGATGTTTTGAATGCAATGGCTTTGGGCATATAAAGAGAGATTGTCCCAATCTTGTAGCATATAAAGAGAGATTGTCCCAATCGTGTACACTTTGATACTAGCAGTAAAAGGGGTGCTCAGAGTTAATTAGGTCGGGGTATTCCTAGTGGTGCTAATAGAGGTGGTAGAACTTAAGGTGCATGCAGAGGTTCTTTTAGTAGAGGCTTAGGCAGAGGGAGAGTTAGAGAGAGTGGTACCTCTACATCTACAAATTTTACATCGGGTATACAAACTAATAGACCTCCAGTACAATCTAGGGTATTTGCTATGACCCAGCAAGAAGCAACATCATCTTGTGATGTAATATCTAGTAGGTTGACTATTTTTGGTAGAAATGCATATGTTTTGATTGATCCGGGTGCAACATATTCATTCATTTCATCCTCATTTTTGCCTTGCATACCTTGGGATAAAAGTTTAATGAATCAGAGTCTAGTTATGGAGATGCTAGTGGGTGATACAGTAGTTTGCACTCATGTTTATAAAGACTGTGTGATTGAGTTTGCAACCCACAAATTAGAAGTTGATTTAATATCCATACCACTTCAGATGTTTGATGTAATTATTGGCATGGATGTTTTAACTAAATATCGGGCATTGATTGATTGTTATAAAAAGAAGGTAGAGTCTTTAATGCCAGACCATGTTAAAATTTTATTTAGAGATGAAAAGAGTTTAGAACATTATGGCATGGTTTCGGCCATTACTGCTAGGAAAATTATTAGAAAAGGGTGTGAGGCTTTCTTGGCATATGTGATTGATATTGAGAAAGAAGGGCAAAAGTTAAATAATTTACATGTAGTAAAAGAGTTTGTTGATGTATTTCTAGAAGAACTTCCAGGATTACCACCTAATAGGGAAGTTGAGTTTTGTATTGATCTATACCCAGGAACATGTCCTATTTCTCAAGCTCCATATAGAATGGCCTTAGCATAATTGAAATAGTTAAAATTGTACCTGCAAGAACTTCTTAATAAAGGGTTTTATTAGACCTAGTTTTTCACCTTGGGGAGCACCAATATTATTTGTGAAGAAGAAAGATGGCACTATAAGGTTATGTATTGATTATAGGCAGTTGAATAAGGTTGCAATACGTAATAAGTATCCATTGCCTCGAATTGAAGACTCATTTGATTAACTACAAAGAGCTAGAGTACTTTCCAAAATTGACTTAAGACCAGGGTATCATCAGTTGAAGATTAAAGAAGCAGATGTGCCAAAAACAGCATTCAGAACATGATATGGTCATTATGAATTTTTAGTAATGCCATTTGGGTTGACTAATGCTCTAGCTGCATTTATGGACCTGATGAATAGAGTATTCAAGCCTTACTTGGATAGTTTTGTGATTGTATTCATCGATGACATTCTAGTGTATTCTTGGTTAAAGGAAGAGCATGCTGAATACTTGAAGATTGTTTACATTGAAGGATAAATAATTTTATGCCAAATTCATTAAATGTGAATTTTTATTAGAAAAGGTGGTATTTTTAGGCCATGTTATCTCAGCTGAAGGTGTGTATGTTGATCTTAAAATGATAGAAGCAATTGTAAACTAGAAACCACTAAGTAATGTTCATAAAGTACGGAGTTTTTTGGGATTAGCTGGTTATTATAGACGTTTGTGCAAAATTTTTCTATTATTGCCTCACCGTTAACAAAGCTACTATAGAAGAATGTAAAATAAGTAGAGTCAAGATTGTCAAAAGAGCTTTGCTAAATTGAAGACATGCTTAATTTCAGCTCCAGTTTTAACACTTCCAGTTACTGGTGTGGATTATATGGTGTATAGTGATGCTTATAAAAATGGGCTGGGTTGTGTTTTGATGTAACAAGGTAAAGTAGTTAATTATGCTTCTAGACAATTGAGCCCACATGAGTTAAATTATCCTGCACATGATTTAGAGTTAGTGGCTGTAATCTTTGCACTTAAGATTTGGAGGCATTATTTGTATGGTGAGAAATGTAAGATTTTCACTGATTACAAGAGCTTAAACTATATTATGAGTTAGAAAGAATTGAATTTGAGGTAGAGAAAATGCATAGAATTTTTGAAAGATTATGATCTCACTATCGATTATCATCCAGGAAAGGCCAATGTTATGGCAGATGCTCTCAGTAGAAAATCTTCAGAAAGTTTGTTTTATATCTATACATTGAAGATTCCTTTATTACTTGAATTAAGAGCATTAAATGCATAGTTAGTTTAGAGTGATAAGGAAGCAGTGTTAGTAGTTCAAAGTGATAGGGAAGCAGTGTTAGTAGTTCAGAGTGATAGGGAAGCAGTGTTAGCTACTTTGAAGGTTCGACCAGTGTTAGTTGACATGGTTGGGAAAGCAGAAAGTAAAGATGAACAGTTGATAAAGATTCAAGAGCAGGTGCAAGCGGGTAATAGAACTGATTTTAGAATCTCGAGTGATGGAATAATATTGTATGGGAGCAAATTTTGTGTACCAGATGTTGAAGATCTAAAAAGAGAGATAATGGATAAAGCGCATAATTCATCTTATGCTATGCATTCAGGTAGTACAAAAATGTATCGTACATTGAAGGAAATTATTGATGGCCAGGGATGAAGAAAGACATTGCAGAGTTTGTTGCTAAGTGCCTAGTTTGTTAACAAGTTAAGGCAGCATATCAAAATCCAACAGGAACATTATAACCTCTTCCAATACCTGAATGGAAATGGGAACATATTACTATGGATTTTGTTATTGGTTTGCCTAGAACTCAACAGGGTCATGATGCAATTTGGGTGATTGTTGATATATTGACTAAATTAGCTCACTATTTACCTTTAAGGGTTAATTATTTACTAGAGAAGTTGGCAGATATATACATAAAAGAAGTGGTTAGGCTGCATGGTGTTCCTTTTTCTATTATATTTGATAAAGATCCTCAATTTACATCTAGATTTTAGCCTAATTTGCAACATGCTTTATGTACAAAATTGAGGTTTAGTACTGCTTTTCATCCTCAAACAGATGGGCAATCAGAGAGAACTATACAGTTTTTGGAGGATATGCTTCAAACTTGTGTAATGGAATTTTAGGGTAATTAGGATAAATATGTATCGCTAATGGAGTTTGCTTATAATAATTCTTTTCACTCTAGTTTGGGAATGGCACCTTATGAAGCATTATATGGTAGAAAGTATAGGACTCCAATTTGTTGGTATGAAATTGGGGAACGACAATTGATAGGCCCTGAGATTATTCAAATGACAACAAAGAAAATTTAGATAATTAGAGGCAGATTAAAAGAAGCTCAAGACAGACATAAAAGTTATGCAGATTTGAAAAGGAGATTAGTTGAGTATGATGTGGGTGACAAGGTGTTCCTCAAAATTTCACCTTGGAAAGGAGTACTGCGATTTAGCAAGCGAGGAAAATTGAGTCCTAGATTTATTGGCCCTTATAAAGTGATAAAGAAAGTTGGTCCAGTGGCATATAGACTGGCTCTACCTTAGGAATTGTCTCAAATTCATGATGTTTTCATTTGTCTATGCTAAGAAAATATAGAAGTGATCCTAGTCATATGCTACAAGATCAACCTATAGAGTTGATGGAGAACTTAACATATGAAGAAGAACCAATTGCTATTTTAGCTAAAGAGAGTAAAGTGTTGAGAAATAAAGTTATTAAATTGGTGAAGGTCCTGTGGAAACATCATGGAAGTGAAGAAGCTACTAGGGAGCAAGAGGAAGATATGAGAAACCAATACCCTCATTTTTTTTAATTAAATTTCGGGGATGAAATTTCCTAAGGTGGGGTGAATTATAATATCTGTACCCCAATTTTATTTTTTTCTCATTGGCATGGCATGACATATTTAAAAAAATATTTTTTTTATGAGAAGTTTGTTGGTAAAATGCATTAGAAGAGTATTGTGTGTAATAAAGTTTATGGAAGTTAAGTTAGAATAAAGACCTAATTGTAAAGAAAGTTAAAGGAGTTGTAATGACCGTAATTTTTGGTTTTTCAATTTCTAAGCCCGGGAGGGTATTTTTGGCATTTATTGCGTTTTTACTATTAATAATTAAAAATAATAGTAAACGATGTCCGTTTAATTTAAAATTTTGCACGGGCTGCAAATATATACTCCCGAGCTTACCATAAAAATTTGGGGTAAAACCGAGTTAAGGATTTTTCGCAATTGGCCAAAAGGACCTAATTG
>CANYLF015457104.1:0-12618 GCA_948193215.1 Bocquillonia castaneifolia
ATGAGTGATTTGGTATGTATTTTAGTGAGAATTATGTGTTAAGTGATAATTGATGCCATGTATTTTATATTTAGAATTGTATATTAACTTTATATAATTTAGAATAAAATGAATTGATGGTTGTTAATTTGCAAGTTGTGAGAATGTACATATATGTATTTGTTGTGATTATTAATATGCATGTTATGAAAATGTATGTATTTGGTATAAGTGTTTTGGTTTTAAAATTATATATATGTCTTTTATGTCAGTTGCTATATTGTGAAATTATATATATTTGATTTTAGTGCCTAGGTTGTGAAATTGTTTGTATTTGTTATTAGTGCTTAGGTTATGAATGAAATGGATGTGATGGTAGTGTTAGGTTATGAAAAAAAGTCTGGGTAATTTTCTAGTTGGCCCAGCAGTGTGAATGTATATAGAAGTGCTGTTTAAATTGTAGTATTGGCTCCATTTAATGGGGAGATTTGAATAATTATAGGGCAAACTCTGCCGAAATTTCGGTAGAATTTTCACTAGATTTAGAAATAGGTTAGAGATTAAAGCCTATAGGTTCACACAATGAACTGAATTGAATTCGGGTTATAATTACATTGTTAAAATTAATAATAATACATTAAAAAAATTTATCTAATTTCATCTGCAAATTACTTGCAGAAAATGAATAAAGTCATTAGTAGTATTTATCGTATTCGATTGCATTTTCTTTGCATCGAATTTTACAAATAATTCATATTAGAACTGTAAATTAAATAAGCAACTATAACAATTTGAAAATAATAAAAATCAAAATTCATTCTATCTTTGCAGCGAATTCATAAAGTCATATTTAATTGTGTTCGTATTCGATTGCATCTTCCTTGCATCGAATTTCAAAAATAGAATTGCCGTTGATGAATAATGCATGTAAAATTTAATTATAACATTTGAAATTAATAAAAATCAAAATTCATTGCATCTTCCTTGCAGTGAATCGATAAAGTCATATTTAATTATTTTCGTATTTGATTGCATTATCCTTGCATCGAATTTGAAAAAATTGAATTTACGTTCTATAATAATGTATGTAAATTGAAATTTATTAATATAAAAATTTAATAAAATAAATATTTAAAAGAATGAGAAAAATGTTTAATATAACTTCATCGAATGCGAATTCGTTCTGTGATATTTTATATAAAGTATTCCTTTGAATATTTAATAATTCCAATATTTAAATATTGGAAATTTATTATATTATCTGAGTCATTTGCTTCCTCCTTGTAGCGATTTCCAAATTCATTCGTGGAAACGATATAAAGTCGTCATTTCAATTCTTTCAGTTAACCGTAGATTTATTTCGTCCAGTGTATTTAATAGTTAATTGAATACACTGGATTGTCCTTGTGGACAAGTTACGAAAGAAGGTGTTAAGTGTTATCGCTGCGTGATATTTTTTGTGTTATACATTTTGGTGCCTTTTGGCTTTGTTCTCCGACTACACATTAAGACCTATACCAAATAATGCAATTTCGCTATATTAAGTGTGTGTTGCATTATTTTGTATATATCTTGAATAGAGTTCTTGGAAAACCACGCTGGGAGGCTGCTGAAATTTAGACACATGTCATGTAATCATGATACACTTTTCACGACGCTTTCGTAAATGGTTTAGGGCCTACCTTTGTAGAAGAGAAAAAAATGTTGGACGATGATGTGTTTTAGGTTCCATTCCCATAAATTATGATCCATTAACTTTATATGAAAATAAGAATAAATTAATGAACGATTCATACAGTTTTATATCTTTCAGATATGGAGGAAGATCGAAAGTGGATATACGAGGGTCGAATTGTTGATGGGTTCCTTTTAAGTGAATGGGCGGATAAGGCTGATGTATTTGTTCAGTTTGCATTGCACCATCCGGAGCTTGTAAATGACAGCACACATATCAAGTGTCCTTGCCCTAAATCGAAGTGTCAGAATAAGCAATTTCTTCACGTGGATGAGGTGAAAGTTCACTTGTATAAGCATGGGTTTATGAAGGATTATTATGTTTGGAAATACCATGATGAGAAGGAATTTATCAGACATAGACATCCAGTCAAGGATGTAGCTGGTCCGTCAAATGTGAATCAACTTGGGATCAAGTCTAAGTACAAATCACACTTCGTACCATATAATGGTTCAAGAAGTTGCGGGTCCAGATTTCATTCCTGTACCAATTGAAGAGGAACCTAATTCTGAAGCACATAATTTTTATAATATGATTCGAGTTGTGGATAAACTGATTTATGAAGGTAACTTAAATCATTCTTAATTGTCTGCTGCTGTTAGGATGTTGGAAATAAAATGCAGACATAAGTGCTCATAAGCATGGTTTGATGACATGTCTGAGTTCCTGCAAGAGTTACTTCTGACTGATAATTTGATGCCCCATAATTTTTATAGCACAAAGAAGCTGGTGAAAGGGTTGGTGTAGACAAAGAGGGGTTTCCTCAGTAGTCTCGGCTTGACTGACAACTGTGACACTATGCGTTTAGCATGAGGGAGCTAATAGTGAGTCGCCACCTGAACCGACATCAAGAATATCTTACATGGTGTACGTCTTAATTCCCCTAAGAATGCAAAGAGGCATTGACCTCAGAGATTCTGTGATCGGACTACTGCATTCTTAGAGCGTGATTCTTACTAGCCACTTCTAGAATTATTCTAACCTTCATTTCCTCTATGACAATTATATCAAAGCAATAAAACAAAAAAAAATCCTACATTTTACATGCATTATCATTTATGAAGAGATCGATTTCTATTATTAACAAACAAGATTCATTTTAACACATTTACCAAATATGATTAAAAATCAAATTACATGCCAAAGGTGATATAAAACACACAAAGCACCAAACAACACAACCTAGGTTTCTAACTTGTTTTAACCTATTTTGATTACCAAATAACCATTATTAGTCATTTTTCATGCATAAAAACATACTACAATTACCTAAGAAGGATTAGAAGCTTACCTCGTCGCTTAATTCCACGCGAAACAGCATTTTTGAAGCAAAAAAGGCCCCAACGCCAATCGAGATCCCAACGTCAGTGTAGGACTGGCGTTGTAGGCTTCTCAATGCCACTTCAACTGGCATAATGCCAGTTGAACTGGCCCCAATGCCAGTGCACACCTAGATCCAAAGAAAAATGTAGAAAAACAAGAGAAAATGTAGAAAAATGCTATGTACAGGCGATTTAAATGCCAAAATCAAATGTTCTAAGCACAAAAACATTCATATTAATTCCAAAACATATTAGCAGGCATCAAAACACATCAAAACATATATTGTCACCCAAAAATGCAATTTTTATGCATTAAAACCATTTAAATATTCATAGAAAATTCATTTTAACACGAAACCAAATCAGATCTTACCCATAACTTTATTAATACTACAAAAATACATTAGTAATAGAAAATGCATATAAAGAGCATATTAAGATCATTTCACATGATTTAAACATTTCAAACATGCCATAAATCATGCCAATAAATATTTAAAATCACAAACATGTTATACACAATCAAATCAAGCAAAGAATGATCAAAACAACAATTAAAACCCAGAAAAGTTACCTGTGAACTCTCTAAAACTGGCTTGAGTACCCTCAGGGAGCGTTGAATGATGTAGAACAAGGCTTTATTGTTGCTAATCACCAAGAATTGAAATGGCAGGATGTATTCTTCTTAAGAAAAACCATAAAACTCTAATGCAAAGGTTACCTAGGGTTTCTAAGTCAAAATCTTTTGTAGTAAATTGATTTTAGCTTCAAAAAAACTTAAGTTTAGAATTGATGCTAGCTTAAAAATGAATTTCTTTCCAATTACTAGCCAACCTCCTCCTCAAGGAGAATTAATTGCCTTTTATAGGCAGCCAATTAAGAGAGATGAGCTTCATCTCATGCATTCTTATCCCTAGATTAGTGTTTACCCATTCTTGGGGATTAACCATCTGTATCCAGCCACGTTCTTGGGTTGTAGAGGAGTTTAAATCTCATAATGAAGCTGCTGTAGATAGACTTTGGAAAAGATAAAGATAGAAATTCATTTTGATAAATGATAATACAATAAAAATCCATTAAAAATCAAGAGATAATGATAACAAATGATAAATAGATAATAATCATCATTTTCCATCTCATCTATAGCTTGAAAACTGATTTGGAACAAAGCTTAGCCTTATCAGATGGTTTGGTGTTTGAAAACGGATCGAAATCTGCCTTTTGGACTGTCAAAGGATGTCCATGCCACTTTCAAATGGCATTGGGGAAGAGTCAACGCCACTCCAAGTGGCGTTGGAAGCCCTTGGGTTGTGTTTGGCTCTTCCGAGGCCCCTTTTAGGCCCGAAACGTCCGAATTTGAAAAACCGTATTAGAGACAAAAATGTGAAGAATGGCCCAATCTACTACATGTTATAGTTTCCGGCCATTTTGAGACTCATACAAAAAGTTATGGCCAAAATCGTCTGAATTTTACACGATTAGGTTTAAAACGAGCTAGTTTTGACCTAAAATAGGTTTTTCAAGTTTCAAACATTTCAAAAGCAAACAAGTGATTAGCAAGAAGCCAACATCATTCAACTTATGCTAATTGAAGCATATGCTATCATCATTGGGCCTCCGAGCCGCATCCCCATTCCTACATCCAAAAATTAGGTGTCTACAGTTTGCCCCCGCTTTGTCGGAGGTTTGGAGTATTAACCAATATTATGGAAAATGACGGCAAAGCACTAACCATATAATTTTTGGAAAAGAAATGTGTACCTTAGCTCTGGAGTGTAGAATCTTATCTCGGACCTCCGCTGCCTTGACTTAACTCTATAGGATTGGTGTCAATTCTCTTTGGAGGGAAATCCTGCGACATTAACTCCATTGGGGATTTACAATTGCTCCACTAGGGATTTAAAATTGTTCTGCTAGGGATTTTATGCTTTCTCTTTTGGTTGAGGGCAATCCTCTAAGGTTATCTTCTTAGTAATGCCCCATTGGGGAATGTCCACTTTTTGAGACTTCAATTCTAGAAGTTATTCCACTAGGGAAAAGTCCTTTTCAAGGTAGAGGATAAGGTTTGATCTCACTCATTTAAATGCTTTCAGAATTTAAAATGAGGTTTGGATCGGGATTGAATTCCAAATACTTTCAGAGTTTGGAATAGTTTGATCTCACTCGTTTAAATACTTTTAAAATTTAAAATGAGGTTTGGATCAAAATTATTTCAAATACTTTCAGAGTTTGAAACAAAATACTTGTTTTAAATACTTTCAGAGTTAAAAACAAGGTTTGTTATGGTCAATTTCAAATACTTTCAAAGTTTGAAACTGTGTTTAGGTCTTAGAAAATGTTTGGGAATTTTCTGGGATTTTTTGGAATTTTTTGGGATTTTTTTTCTAGACTTTTCTTGATCTTTCTAAGGGTTTTTGTAATTTTCCTCTGTCAACTCTGTCATTTTGATTGTAGTTGTTTGTAATTTCTATTGATCTTTTGAATTTTGCCCCCGATTGGACTCAAATTGGCCTCCCCTAGCCTTAAATCTTGATTTTGGACCTATTTGCATCGAAACTTCTGTCTTTATTTGAAAATTTTCTTCAGGGACCAAAGTGCCAATTTGCCACTTTGGCATTTTAAAGCAGCATGTAACAGCCCTCTTCTCCCTCTTTATTTCCTTCTTTTTTCACCATTTTTGCACTCATTTATTTCTCATTCAAATTTTAACCAAAAGCTTTGATCTTGGACTTGTTAGAATGGCATTCCCAGCTGCACTAGACCCCCGTCTTCTTCCTCAATGGGACTACATCTCCATTTTTGAAGCCAAGGAAGAAACTTGAAAGGTTATAATGGAGGTTTAGCCCATGGAGAGAAGGTTTCACCTCTTTCTTCCATCAAAAAACACATTTTTCTTCGTGCAAGAGGCCGGGTAAGTGTTCTAACACGCTAATTTCATCATTGCATGGCTGGGTACTATTGATTATCTTCAATTTCTGCAAAATGGAAGAAAAAAATACTGTAAAACGCCACCTGGAGGACCCAAAGCTAGTCCAAGTGGTGTTGAAGGGTTCTAACGCCACTCCAATTGGTGTTGGACCCCTAAACGCCACTTTAGATGAGTTTGTGTCTTCAGGGGCTAAAAATGCATGTTTTGAATGTTTAAAATGCAAAATTATACTTAGATGGATACTATAAATGTGTATATGCATGTTCTATCTTCCTAAGTTAGTCAGAATCTGTTAAAAATTATAAAGAATTATAATTCAAGAAGAAATGCAATTAGGTTAGAATTTGAAATCATACATGTACCTACCTGTTGTAGAGAGAGAGTTACTGTCACCTTTGATCAAAAGGGCAATTTCTATAAAGCTCGTGAGGTATGGAGAATGGTGCCCCTTAAGGTGCGCACTTTGGTTCATCAAGCTGGATTTGGACCATTTGTCAGCGCTCTACCTGCTCATTCTGAGGATCAGGTGAGTTGTCATTATGACCGCCATTCCATGCAGGCATTGTTAAAGAGATGGTTTAGTACCACACATACTTTCCAGTTACCATGTGGAGAGTATACCCTTTCCCCTATGTCCCCTATGTCCTTTTCTGTTGTCACGGGCCTGGCCTGCGCAGGGGAGCTGATCCCGTTTGATGTTGGGATTTACACAATGAGCGAGGCTACTCTTAACGAGTACATCCGGCGGATGATCGGTATAGTCCCTCAAAAGAAGACTTCTAGGCGACTCCATATTGATGAGATCATTAACCACTTGCTAGGTTATGATGGCGGCGTAGGATGTCGTGCAGAAAGAATGGCACGTGCATTCATTCTGTATCTGCTGGGTAGCACTCTTTTCTGTGACACTAATAGCATAGTTCCCATCCACTTCGTCCGCATTCTTAGAGATTTCACTGCTATGAGCACATTTGATTGGGGATCTACAGCCCTAGACAATCTCTATTACTAGATGGACCGTGTTTCACTAGGTAGGAAGAAGCTCTGTGGCTTCTGGCATGCTACTCATGTAAGTCAATGAACCACCTTCACTTTATTTTCCATATTTCCTTTTAGCTTCTAACTTTCTTTTCTATTTTTGCAGTTTTGGGCCATCGAGCTTTGCTTGATTCAGCAGTTCACACCTATCCATTTAGTTCAATTCTTTCCACTTCTGAGTCGTTGGGCCATGAACCGGTCACCGACCCATAAGACCTCGGTTCACGAGCATCGCATTATTCTTAATGCTCTAACTGATGATGATGTAAAAAGAAACAAACTTGTTAGTTTAAAACAACTTTTGAAAGTTTTCTGAAACTTACCTGTTTGCTCTATTCATACAGATTGATGTTGATTTGGCTAGGCAGTGAGGATAACTTTCCCAAATATGTTTATGCCAAAAGACTGAAGGACAGGTTGAGGATCCTACTCGAGGGCCTTAGGATGCGGATGTGGTATCTCGGTGAGAGAGTTCACCACCATTACTCTAGACAGACACGCAGAGTACCTGTCTGTCCTCTGACAGACATGTTCTGGGGTCACACTCTGGTTGGTGAGGCTTTGGAGCGAGCACTTGCTGGGGCTCCTTGTACTCTTTTCTTAGTTCGATCTAAGGCTAATACTAAGTTCTTACTGAAGAGATGTCTTCCACGACTTCCCCTATTGGAACAGAGATTAGCCTAGGTATGCATTGATCTTCCAAGTCTCATCCATTTGAACCCTTTTAAGTGCTAATACTAGAATATGCAGGCATGAGATGGCGTTATTACTTTCACTATCCTTGGGGATTTTGATGATGAGGAGGACATCGATGCTCCAGAGGCTAGGGAGGCTCAGGCTGAGGATGCCCCTGAATCTACTGAGGTGCCTCCTATTGCCAATAATGAGGCTGGGCCTAGCCTTCGACCACCTCCGATGACTGGGACCATGCTTGGGGTTAGAGTTACCCGACAACGGTCTCAGCGACCATTTCATAGGCATCCTCTAGAGGACCCTGCTAACTGCGTTGCAGTTGTGATCACTTCTTTTCCAGGTCACACTGTGCTTTTCCATTCTCCTACGAGTATTATGGAGCATACTTTGACTCATGCTTAGCCTTACATCACCTTTCTCCAGTATGTACTTATGTAAGTTCCTCAAACTTTGTGCTTTTTTTGGATTGGATTCTATTGTTCTGACTTGCTTTCTTTCTCAGATCCCAACTACTAAGGTTGCTCCTCTTGCTAGCTATTATCAAGCTAGTAAGGCTCTCACTATTGAGGCTTGTGACGCTTGGCGATTAGCTTACGAGCGTGCCTCACAGACGGACCATTACTTGAGGACTCGTCTCAACGAGTTGAAGGCAGCTGCGGCTTCAGGTTTGGGTGATCAGGATGAGGATGTGGATGTCCCTGTTGATATGCATGTTGCTGGAGATTATTCTCATCAGGAGGCAGACCATGATGATGGAGAGCCTTAAACGTTGCTTCTTTGACTTGTTTAAACTACCTTATTGGCTTTGTTTTCCTTTTCAGACTTACACCTGTACTTTATGATCTTTGTACATATGTTCATTTTATGATGCATGTTTTCCAACTTTTTCTATGATGTATGCATGAAATGATATGCTTAGAATTGCCTAAAAGTTAAAAATCCATAAAATCTCGGTTGCTGGTGTTGCAACGCCACTTCATCAGCAGATGCGATTAGTTGCGACTTCTTTTTGACTCCTTTTGGACTCTGAACTTCCCCAAATACCATGGGTTGAGCCCTGCCCCCTATTTGTAGAGTGTGAGGGTATTTTGGGCAAGATTCATGAATCTACGCCACTATGGTTCTTTCCAACCCTGGGTCTCGCACTCCAGAGCCTCTGGTTGCTTTCTTTAACTCATGGCCCAATCTTCCTTAGGGACTCCTACATTCGTTGGGCTAGCTGAACCATCATGAGGAATCTGACTTTCACTCGCAGAATTGTGAATAATGATGATTACAAGGGCTGAGTTGATCTGTCAAGTGCTGTTTCTTGTAATTGAATCTGCTGTGCAAGCTGAATTGTCTAATGGTGATGGTAGAAGTGCTGAGTTATATGATGCAAGTATCACAAAATATGCAAAGAGAACTAGAGAAGATGTAAGAAATGCATTGAAAACTTGGTTTAACAATATCAAATGGCACAAGAATATCAAGAAAAATTAAGTCTCATAGCTGTTTATTTTATTCATGCAATGTTTTATCTTTTTAGTTATGTAAACATAGAATCAAATATTATAAGTAGGTTTGACAATTTTCTCAAGCAAGGTTTATTTTATTAATATTAGCATAATGAGCGTACTTTAACAATTTACATTTGGTATTACTGCTATCTTACTTTCTTCTCTCATTATTTTTGCCTTTATTTTTGCCTATACTGCCTCTTTCTGAGGTTTTCACCCTAGCAGGCTTGCCCTAATTTTTTCCTGGAATGCCTTTTTATATGGTTTTCACTCCAACGGCCGCCCTAATTTTTGCATAAGCCGTCCATATGGATTTTCAACTCATCAGGATTTTATTTATTATTATACATTTTTCTAAAGGTAGTATTTCTTAAGACGATCAAGGTTGATGGGTTCTCTGAACTCGTTCCCTTCCAGATCTAAAATCTTCACAACTCCCTTAGGCAGAATCTTCTTACCTAGATATGGCCCCTCCTAGTTTGGCTTGAACTTTCCTCTCTAGTCAAACGAAATAGGCCTAGCTTGCTTTAGCACCTAATCTCCTCTTTGATTGGCCTGACTCTGACTCATTTATTGAATGCTCTGTCTATCATCTGTTGATACACTTGAGTGTGATGCAGAGCCTTCTTTCATCTTTCCTCTAAGGACAATAGCTGTTTGTATCTTGATTCAGCCCATTGTGCTTTTGGAATTTCTGCTTCTAGAACCACTCTCAGAGATTTGACCTGAGTCTCAATTGGCAACACAGCTTCACCTCTAAACACCAAAGAATAGGGAGTTTCCCCTGTTGCACTCCTCATAGTTGTGTTGTAACCCATGAGACCGAAGGGTAATTTGTTTGCCCAATCTTTGTAGGTCTTCACCATCTTAGCCAGGATCATTTTAATAGTCTTGTTAGCTGCTTCCACTGCTCCATTGGCTTGAGGCCTATAAGGCGATGACTTGTGATGTTCAATCCCCTTTTCTTCTAGCAGATATGCTATTTCCCCTTGGAACTGAACTTCATTGTCCAAGACTATGTGATGAGGTTGCCCAAATGTGTTAATGAGCTTTTTATTGATAAATTCAGCCATATCTTTGTAGTAACTGTTGGTAGTAAGATTGCTTCCACATACCGGGAGAAATATTCGATAGCCACGATAATGTATTTGTGACCATTAGAAGCTGTTGGTCTTATTTCTCCAATGATGTCAATCCCCCAAGCTGAAAGGCCAAGGAGATATTAAGTTGTGCAGTTCGATAGGTGGCGGATGGATCTGATTTCCATGCAGTTGGCACTCGTGACACTTTCTGACCAGCTTTATGCAATCTCTGTCCATAGAGTCCTAGTAGTACACTTGTCGGACTATCTTCTTTGCCAAAGTGTATCCTTTCATGTAAGGCCCACAGACCCCAGCATGGATCTCTTTCATGACTTCTTCTACTTCATATTGATCAAGGCATCGAAGTAGTACCCCATTTGGAGCTTGTCTATACAACATCCCTTCGTGATAAGTGTAATTCCTTGAAGTAGCTGTCAAAGCATGCCTCTTCTTTCCCAAAGCTCCTTCTGGGTATTCTCCCTTTTCTAGGAATCTCAGAACCTCATAGAACCATGACTTTTCCTTTGGCCCATAGACAGTCATTATCCGTTCTCACTGGTAACAAGGAATTCTCAATTTGCACATTACTAGTGGCTTCATAGCTACATTTTTTGGATTATCCCACATAAATGCTAGGGTTGCAAGTGCATCAGCCATTTGATTCTTTTCCCTTAGTAGGTGTGCAAAAGTACAATTCGCAATACTCAAGGTGAGCATCTAAATATACTCTGCATATGGCTTTAGCTTCTCGTCTTTGACCTCCCAATTTTTAGAGGCTTGGTTAATTATGAGCATTGAGTTCTCATACATGGTGAGATTCCTTGCTCCTACTGCAATTGCTGCTTCTAAACCAAACACACTTGCCTCATACTCTTCCATGTTATTAGTAACTTTAAAATCCGGCTTCTTGGCCATAGGTATGTCCTCTTCTTCTGGCGTGATTAAGATTGCCCCCAATTTGGCTCCTTTCTGGTTGATTGCCCAGTCGAAGTAAAACTTCCTCTCGTTTACTTCTATCAAATTTAAAGACTCATCAGAGAAATCATATTTCCACGTTTCCTGCCCCTCTATAGGATTAAGGGCTAGAAACTCTACTACAACTCTCCCTTTAATGGTCTTCTTGGTTAAGTATTAGATGTCAAACTCTGTCAGCAACACCAACCATTTAGCAAGCTTTCCCACCAGTGCAGGAGTTTCATATAGATAGCGATCAATCTTTGCCACAGCTTGAACTTAGTAGGATTGGTAGTAGTGCCTCAACTTCCTTGTTGTCCATATTACCGCCAAGCAGGTTTTCTAAACAATGTCATATTTTGCTTCGTAGGATAGTAGCTTCCTCCTGAGATAGTAGATAGCGTACTCAACTCCATTTTCATCCTCTTGTGCAATCATGGCTCCTATAGCATCATCTTCCAAGGCCAAGTACAATATTAATGGCTTTCCTGCTTTTGGTGGTTGCAGAATAGGCGGACTCATCAAGTATTGTTTGATCTTATCGAATGATATTTGACATCGTTCATCCCATTCTATGTTCTGACCCTTTCTAAGTAGCTTGAAGACGGGCTCATAGATCGTAGTTAATTTAGAGATGAACCTGCTAATGTATTGGACCTTCCCCAAGAAGGCTCTTACTTCTTTCTCAGTCTTGGTTGCTGGCATGTCTTGAATTGTGACGACCCAAATCTAACACCATTTAATACGGATTATAATATATAATGATAGTAATTAATCATAACTTAAAATCCTTTTAAAAATTCCCTTCGAAAATAAATTTTTTTCTCTGAAAATAGGGTTGCAACGATCGTTGTGAATAGTGCAACGATCGTTGTAAAATGTGCAACGATCGTTGTGAATGAACAGTGATCGTTGTAAAATACACGAAAATCGTCCAAAATTCTAGTAAGGTACACGAGCTCGTGGGAAATTAGCAACGATCGTTGTGAAAATAGCAACGATCGTTGTAAGCCAAAAATCACCAATCCGAAATATTTTTCCAAAATTCACAGTTCTAAAACAGATTTTCTGGCTTACCACTATAAAACCGTACTTAAACCAACTCAAAATCACTTATAATATATATCAAACCTTTCAAACTTAAAAATACAATAATGTTAATAAACAAATAACATTGAAAACTTCAACATATAATCAATCAAAATCCACTTTATTCAATCATTATTCAAAATCTTTTACAATTATGTAAACACTTCAAATGGTTCATTACACATATGTCAATTAACAAATTGAAAACCAATGCATACATATATAAATGCATAACCAAATGCTCATATCCACTAGCCACCCTGAACTTCTACTGAAATGCACGTAACTTCTAACTTGC
>CANYLF015457925.1:0-12382 GCA_948193215.1 Bocquillonia castaneifolia
TTAAATATAGACCGAATTGAATATAAACCGGATCGAGGCTCACCCCTAAAAAGGTCAGGCCCGCCGGTTGAACCTAGACGAGAAGGTCTACAATCATAAATAATACGGATCATTTTTGCCACGTCATCTATTTGTATGCAACAGATGCAAGCCACATCAGCAACACTGTTAATCCAACGGATTCAGATTGCTTGAAATCCTTATCTAGATTGTGCAGTTAAACGGTCAGCTTTCTTCTCTTTACTAGTTTTTATTGGTAGTGGTACACAGGAAAAGAAAAAAACACTGATGTGAAGAATGGAGAACTTGATTATTCCCATTTCAATCACAAATTCACTCTCTTCAATCCAAAATAAGAAGCATACTTCATCATATGAATTCTCACCCAAAACCATTGATAAATATTATGTTCCTTTCACTAGTAAAAAGCCCCACTCTAATGACAATAATTCAATCACAGACTCGCATTTGAATTACCTCTGCAAAAAGGGTCGCTTAAAAGAGGCCGTAACAGCTCTTGAATCCATTGCTCAACATGGGTCCAAGGTTTCAACTAACACCTTCATCAATTTACTCCAGTCCTGCATCGACTCTAATTCTCTTACTCTTGGCCGCAAGGTCCATGCTCATATTGGCTTGGTCCAGGATAAAAATTCCTTCGTTGAGACCAAACTGGTAAGCTTGTATGCTAAATGCGGGCGTTTAAATGATGCCCGTAAATTGTTTGATGAAATGCGTGAAAGAAACTTGTACACCTGGTCTGCAATGATTGGCGGGTGTTGTAGACAGCATCGGTGGAAGGAAGTTGTGGAGCTGTTTAATATGATGATGGAAAAGAATTGTTTACCTGATGCCTTTTTGTTGCCAAAGATATTGCAGGCTTGTGGGAATTGTCGAGATGTAAAGACTGGGAAGATCGTGCATTCCCTAGCTGTTAAATGTGGAGTGAATGGTTACCCTTTTGTTAGTAATTCAATTTTGTCTGTTTATGCAAAGTGTGGCGAGCTAAATATGGCTAGAAAGTGTTTTGAGATCATGGATAAAAGAAAGAGGGTAGCTTGGAATGCTATGATTTCTGGATTTTGCCAACATGGCAACATTGAGGAAGCGCAACGATTATTTGATGTAATGTGTGAAGACGGGATTGAGCCGTGTTCAGTAACTTGGAATATATTGATTGCAGGTTATAATCAGATTGGTTGTTGTGACATTGCTATGGAATTGATGAAGAAGATGGAGATTCGTGGAATAGATCCTGATGTTGTCTCCTGGACGTCTATGATTTCAGGGTTGGCTCAAAATGACAAGGCAAGTAAGGCATTATATGTGTTCAATGACATGATTCTGTCTGGTGTTCAGCCAAATGGAGTTACTATTAGTAGTGCTATTTCTGCATGCGTGTCTTCGAAAGTGTTAAATGAAGGATTGGAAATTCATGCCCTCGCAATTAAGATGGGTTTTATTGAAGATGTGCTTGTTGGTAATTCACTCATTGACATGTACTCAAAGTGTGGGGAGCTGGAAAGTGCTTGGAAGTTCTTTGATATGATGCCAGAGAAAGATGTCTATAGTTGGAACTCGATGATTGGAGGATTCTGTCACGCTGGATATTGTGGTAAAGCCCATGTGCTCTTTATGGAAATGCAGAAATCCGAAACTCAACCAAATTCTATCACGTGGAATAATATGATATGGGGATATATTCAAAGTGGGGATGAGGATCGAGCCATTGATCTGTTTCAAAGTATGGAAGAGGAAGGGAAAATCAAGCGTGATACTGCATCTTGGAATTCTCTTGTTTCTGGTTATATGCAATTTGGACAAAAGGACAGGGCATTAAGCGTATTTCGACAAATGCAGTCTTTCAGTTTTAATCCCAATTCTGTTACTATTCTCAGTGTCTTGCCTGCTTGTGCAAATTTTGTTTCTCTGAAAAAGGTAAAAGAGATCCATGGTTGTGTAATTCGCAGGAATATGGAATCTTTACTACCTATTTCAAATTCATTGATTGACACTTATGCCAAATCAGGGAATATAGGATATTCAAGAACCATATTCGATAGGGCAATATTGAAAGATTTCATCAGTTGGAATGCACTGATTGGTGGTTATGTTTTACTTGGCTGTTTGGATGCTGCTCTTGATCTTGTTGATCAGATGAGAAAGCAGGGGCTAAAGCCGAATAGAAGTACTTTTGTTAGTATCATCCATGCATACAGTCTTGCTGGAATGGTGGATGAAGGGGAGAAAGCATTCTCTAGCATGACAGAAGACTATCAAATAAAGCCATCTTTAGAACATTATTCAGCTATGGTACACCTGTATGGTCGTTCTGCTAAACTCAATGAAGCCATGAAATTTATTGAGGATATGCCAATCAAGCCTGACCTCTCTGTTTGGTCTGCCTTGCTGAACGCCTGCTTCTTTCATGGCAATTTTGAATTGGCAATCCATGCTGGGGAAAGTATACTTGAATTGGAACCAGGGAATTCTGTGGTCCAACAGTTAGTTTTACGGGCATACACTTTGTGTAGAAAGCCTGAATACACTTCAAAATTAAAAACGCTCAAGAAAGATAACAGAGTAGAGAAACTTATTGGGCAAAGCTGGATTGAAGTACACAACAATGTGCATTCTTTTCTTGATGGTGATCGGTCTAAATCTTTTTCAGACCTACTATTTTCTTGGGTTAAAAGCATATTAGAAGAAATGAAAGCATTTGATCTACAGTACGGCCATGGACATTACATTGAGGAGGAAGAGAAGGAAGAAATGATTGGTGTACACAGTGAAAAACTTGCATTTGCTTTTGCTTATGTTTGTGCACCTTCTGTTCCTCAAAGTTTAAGAATTGTAAAAAACCTGAGAATGTGTGGAGAATGCCATAGGATGGCCAAATATATCTCTTTGAAATTTGGTTGTGAAATATATTTGAGCGACTCAAATTGCTTCCACCATTTTAAATCTGGGCGTTGTTCATGCCGTGATTATTGGTAGAATGATCAATGATAACTCACCATCAATTGGCTGCAAGATCTGTTGCTGTGACAACACAAGTGGCTTACCTATTTGAGCTCCTAAAGAGTATGAAGCGAACGTGAATTTTGCTACTTCTTGAATTGCAGAAGATTTGCATAACATAAATCTTCAGGTCCTCTGGTTTTTGCTAATCCTATTTATTTGGAACTTAAAACTGCACTCAAGAAACTATAACTCCAGGCAGGTGCATGTCAGCAGGAGTGTTCAATTATACAATTGACATGGCCTGGAACGTTTGTTATGAATCTATAATGTTAAAAATTTCATTACATTAACATTTCTCTGTAGTTTCTCATTGCGTCCTACTTTGCCTGAAGATTTTTCTTTCTTTTTTTTTTTGCTTTGCAGGCTGTGGCGATTGCAGAACTTTGTCATGAAGCAAATTCGTTTCATCGATGAACTGTCTGAATTCAATGGAAGAGCTTAGTTATTTTACCACGCAATGAGCTTAAGAATTGAACTAACTCATCATAATCTTATTTAAAGAGTTATTGGAGGGGAGCATAATTCTTTTTTTTTAAAGGTATCCCTCAGCACAAGATGCTTTATCACAATTTATCACTTCTGCTTTAATTTATGCTAGAATTTACTTTTGAATAGGTTGATCATACCACGGATCTGACACTGACAGTCTGCAACCTGATCAAAGAATTTTTGCTGGATCTACCATCTGCTGTCACCAAGGACATGGGTAGCAAAAAAATATAAACCCAGTTCATCTAAGCTTTAGTCCCAAAATAACATGTGTTATTTTCTTCTAATCTGCATGGATTTTGGTCCAAATCTGCTGCAAAAAGTAACAAATCCCTTCACAATCATGGACACTTGATAATATGCGGACTCAGGGGAATTGAGCTGCATGATCAAGCAAGCCTTCAAACGGTGAGAAATTAAACATAGGCAAAGATATTATGCCACTATGCCAGTTCCCTATTTGTATGGACTTTTTTTTAATAAGCTCTTTATTAATTTCTTGATGGTGAACTTTTACAGTAATATTTTCTGAAAAGATGTGTTGGAAGCTATCACTTTTTTTTGTTTGCATTTATTTATACATCATTCACATGCAACCTCTTCCTCTTGATGTTCTAATCCATTAATTACCTGTCATCTGTAAACCACCATTTTATTGCATTGAAGATAATGAGGATATGTGGGAAGATGCAGTAGTACTGTAGAACTGCAGACCAGTGACAACTGAGCCATTAAGAAGCATATTTTCTTATACATAAAATAGCTAAACCATTAGAAATGATGTGTACCAACATCATTAGTGATGTTGTTGAATAAATACTTGATGTCTGTTATGTTGGATACAAGCTAAGGTGCAGAAGGAACAATTCAAGTAAAATTACTTAAAATTCTTAGGGATTTGAAGCCGGTTAGCTATGTCTTTCTCATGGCATCTTTGATTTTCTCTGGTCACTGGGTGCATCATGGTGATAACTGTGCTAGTGTCACTGCTCATCATTTTACAGGAAATCATCAATATATAGATCTGATTATTTTTTTTTAAATGGAATAAATTGCTGAGCTGTTTGCATGTCCGTAGTAACATCATAGCATCTGATTTTTTTTTTGGTGACAAAAAAAGACGGCCAAAAATGCATAGACTTCTTTTACATCAGAATGATGATTATGCTTTTATTTTTCTTATCAAAATAATTCATTTTTGAATCTGATTCCCTTCTGTTCAATCATTTCCATCCTAAGTGGAATTGGGAATTAGCTGCTTCTACAAAATTGTTTATTTAATACTTAGTTCCTATCATCAAAATCATCTTTTTGCCTTCTTAAATTCCAATCTTCTTCCCCGGTGCTCAGTGCAACACTTGAACCATTTCCTGTGCTCTTGTGTTCACCTTCTCTGGGTCTGTCTTTGGTCTACATCAAAAATGGTAAGAATTTTTCTAGTTTCTAGTTCTTTCTTTTAAGTTGTTGTACTTGACCAACCAGTCAAGTGATAATGATATTATTTGCAGAGTTTTGAAAATGGCGAGAAGAAACCCATTGCAGTGGGGCCCTGGGGTGGTCAGGATGGCTTTCAATGGGATGATGGAGTATTCTCCACAGTTAGGCAATTGGTGATAAGTCATGGGTCTGGTATCGACTCCATCCAGGTTGAGTATGATAAGAAAGGGACCTCAATATGGTCAGAGAAACATGGTGGAAATGGAGGTAACAAAACAGACAAGGTTAGTTATACATATTCTTGACGAGAGAGTTTCATTTTCATAACAAATTGGTATTTTTGTGTCAGAGGACAACTTAGCACAGGCGTCCTAGTTTGGAATTTTAGCTAGTACAAAATAGGACGTACTAAAATATTCTGAAGCTATTTTTTTCTTGTGACAATGTTATTCTTAGGTGAAGCTTGATTACCCAGATGAATATCTTGCATCAGTCCATGGATACTATGGTAGTTCAACTCAATGGGGGCCTGTATTTATCCGTTCACTTATCCTCCAAAGTAATAGAAGAACTTTTGGACCTTTTGGTGTTGAACAAGGAACATACTTTTCTTTCCCTATGACAGGAGGGAAGATTGTTGGGTTCCATGGCAAGAGTGGCTGGTTTCTTGATGCAATTGGTATATATTTAAAGCCAGTCCAACAACAGAAAAGCTCCAAAGCTCTGGCCCAAGCAAACAGCTTCATCAATTCTGGGACTGAAAATGTTGGCTACTCTCTGATACAAGGGACTGCTGGCAATAGTTATGACATAGTTGTTGCTGTGAGGCAGAAGGAGGAATATGGCACCCCTCTCCTGAGCAAACCACCTTCAAAACAAATTTCTATTGAATCCTGCAATGTAGGGGCCAATGAAAAGGTGAGATACATTGATAACTAGTTTTAACAATGTCCTTTTTCAACATATAACTTATGAATAAGAGCCTCAATTCAGACACCTAGGATTGAAAGCTTGCCCAAGGACGCTGAAGGCATGGTAACACATGGGCCCTGGGGTGGTACTGGTGGCTCTACTTTTGATGATGGAACCAGCACAGGAATTAGGCAAATTATTCTATCACGCAATGTTGGAATTGTGTCCATGAGAGTTCAATATGATCGCAATGGGCAAGCTGTCTGGGGAAGCAAACATGGAGGCACTGGAGGATTTAAAACTGATAAGGTGCATAAATTCCTGTTTCGGTGTATATGCTTAGTTCCTATTACCATATCACGGGGATGTCTTCACTGAACTTTTCATCTTATTGGTGCACTTTCTGCAGATAATTTTTGATTATCCATATGAAATACTCACACACATGTCAGGAACATATGGTCCCTTAATGTACATGGGACCTTATATTATCAAGTCGCTTACTTTCTACACCAATAAGGGGAAGCATGGACCATTTGGCGAAGAACAAGGTCCCTCTTTCTCAACCAAATCATCTGAAGGAAAGATTGTTGGATTCCATGGAAAGGAGGGGCTTTTCCTAGACGCTATTGGTGTTAGTGTGATGGAAGGAAAAGTGAACCCTGCTCGGCATCATCTCACTGATGCAATTAGCCAAATAGACGCAGATCTTACTGAGATTAATAATTCTCCTTGGGCTAATAAGCTAGTAATAGCCAAACGAGGACCAACCGAGGTGTTACAAAGATTTCACTTTTTATGCCTGCTGTAGCCCGACATTATGTTGCAATTTCACTTACATATTTAGGTTTAAATTTTTTAAGGTTGCTTGTGCGGTTATGAAAGAGCCATCTCCATGCGGTCCAGGTCCTTGGGGTGGTGATGGAGGAAGGCCATGGGATGATGGAGTATTTTCAGGGATCAAGCAGATGTTTATAACTAGAGCTGAAGCTATTTGCTCAATACAGATTGAGTACGATCGAAATGGACAATCTGTTTGGTCTGTGAAACATGGAGGACATGGAGGAACGGCTACAAATAGAGTATGTAAACTCTTAAGTAAATCATATTTTTAAAATCAGCTTAACTGTCATGTCTTTTTTACGCCTACATATCCACTTACAAAATATTTTTCAGGTGAAATTGGAGTACCCGCATGAAGTACTAATACGTATATCAGGATATTATGGTACTGGGAGCAGAGATGATAGGTCAACAGTTTTGAAGTCACTCACATTCTACACCAGTAGAGGTCAGTATGGCCCTTTTGGTGAAGAAATTGGCACTTTTTTCACTTCAGCTACCACAGAGGGAAAGGTAGTTGGTTTCCATGGAAGCTGTGGAGCTTACTTGGATGCCATTGGTGTCCACATCCAGCACTGGCTTGGAAATAACAGAACCCCAAGATCTTCTTTCTTCAAAATTTTCAACTGAACCAATACAATGAGGTTCTGCATATATATACTTGATTTCTCTGAGTTTGATAATGAATAAGTATTCTAGGCTTTATGTAAAATGGATATTGGATCATTTTCAGCTGGAGCTGCTTAATCCTAGCCTAGTTCATCGTGGTGTCCTTTAAAAAATAACACTGATATGATCTCAATATGAATTTCTTTTTGTCTGAGTTGTAAAATAAAATTCTTATGATAAATTATATTTCTATTCTTTTATTTTATGAAATTTATTTTCAATGAATTTGTGTGTTAATATAACAATCTTAAATATGTTTGGGTCAAAGCATAATTAGAATTTGAAACTAAAATAAATTATCATATTAATCATACCTATAACTGTTTCTCGGATGAGCATATATATATTTGTCAAATTTATTTTCAATAAATCTGGTGAAATAAAAATATGAAGAGAGGCTTGTGTGTAGAGCTATAAGTTAATCAACGGTTGCTATCCTAGTGCAATATCAATGAGAAACCTGATGCTCCGATCAGCGGTCCATATTATCCACAAAATTAGAGACAAATAAGTGAGTTACTACACGTGTCAATCATGTATTGGATAGTCCACAATCCTACACGGTGGATTAAGGGTAAATTTGGTAATGAGTTTCCCAAAAGTGCTTTTAGAGAAAAAATTTTATTTTCAAATTTTTTTTGTGTTTTTAAAACCACCGGTTTGGAAAAAGCACTTTTTAAGAATTTTAAAAAATTAATCAATTAAATAAAAAAAGTTCCAAACCTGTGTTTTGAACTCCCGAACACAATACCAAACACACACTAAGTCTACCTAAGAATCTCTTAAAGAAGACACAACAAACGGCAGACATGGCAAAACTTAGATATAGGTGTCATATTATAATTAGTTAGTTTACAAATGATGTGGTAGAAAGTCTACCTAAGAATTTCTCAAGTGAAAAAGCATTAATTCCACAATTCAGATCAATCAAAATTAGCAAAATTGAAATAATCCAAATATCTAGGAACTAACAATGAAAAAGTGAAATTAACAAAAGTGAAATTATAAGCACATCTTAAGATTGAGCAAAATTAGCAAAAGTTAAGTATCGATAATATCAAAATTAATAAAAGTGCAATTATCCCAAATCAGAACCATAACTTTTCCTAAACTCAAATTTGTTTGTAACTCGACTCCTGAAAAAAGACTGAAAAAAAGAAAATAAAGGACAAATGTCAATCAAGTAAACCTCATCAGTTATTAGATTCTTGTCTCTCTGACATTTTGCTCTTTTGAGAAACTACCGTTCTGGATAGACGTTGAAGATCCTTTAGTATGCAGAGCACGAAAAAGACTCATGAACATACACAAGCTTGTACGATCTGATCTTCTATGAGCACTTGAGCGTTCGATTTACTTGTAGCTGTACTTTCTATATGCTCGAATCTGGGTATCCCAACTTTTCAATAACACTTGAAACTGACCAAACAAGGCCGAAATTAAAAATTAGTTTGCGTAGTTCATCAGAATGTTTCAACTGTATATTTTGAGTATTCTTAAAGCAAAGAAGCCGAACCGTAACCTTGATATCGACGTCGATAACGTGAACCGTGTACAATGATTTGTTGTTAAATATTGATAGTTGTCTTATTGTATACAATCTCGTTTTCTTTTCAGCTGTTTGTTGGACTCTCACTTCTCATCGACCAAAAATCCTAGTCGAGCATACACAAATGCTAAGACAACCTGTTCATCCGATAGATATCGGGTAACCCACTTACTCATATTTGCAATAGATTCAAACTTTTCTCTGTCTTTTACACCAAAATAACTCTCTACGATCATCGAAATCATAAAAGAATTGCCAAGATTGTCCAAGCCAGATATATCTCTAATCTTGATTTCCGTTCAGTATTCTTGAATTTCTGTTCAATGTTCTAATCTTGATTCTAAATTTTCATTTTGCTAAAAGTGTTAATACGATCTATATAAATACTTAAAATGTGAGGAATTCATTTTTGTCACGTACGATCGTTCATATGGTAAGAAGATTGATGACTATCCACAAGTGTATGGATTATCGAAGTAATAAACTCGGGTTACGAGGTCGATCCACAGGGACAAGTCGTTAATAATCAATTTTTCGATTAAAGGCACAATTAACAAGAAATTAAAACGAACACCTTGATTTGATTTTTGAGAAAATTTAAAACTAATTAATAACTCAACCAAATTCAACAATTAAAACTAAAGCAAGAAAAATTAATTAAAAACTAAAAACAATTTAAATTGATAAGAAAATCCAATAATAAAAACACTAGAGCTTAGGAATCCATCTGAAGGGGTAATTCAATCAGTAAATCAAATTCAATTAAGCAAAACTTTACTAAAATATTTTAATCCTTTCCCAAGGCAGAAAAACGTGTTTAATTGAACCAGCAATGCTGCTCTTTCGATGCACACCGATTAAAAACAATCAAACCCATTAAGCGAAGTTTTTAAATCAAGTTTATGTTAATTGCCGTTTCCGTATTAACATCTAAACAATTTTAATTCCTAAATCTGGTTTATTTCAAGCCATCTCTTGAACGATAAACCTAACAAATATAATTCTAGGTGGCCAATCAAGAAATATATTAAATCAGCTCTTGGAAATTAGTTGAATTGAAGAAAACAAGAAAAACTATAATTAAATAATTTTCCCAAATATTAGCAATTAAATCACCCCCTACTAGATTTCATCCCTCACTCTGGTACGAAAATTAGTTACGAATCATCATAAGAATAATCAAACAAATAATTAAAAGCAATAAACAAACAAGGAGCATGATGAAAATAATAAAAATAAATTAAATTAGAATAAACTTAGTCTCAATGTTGATCATAAGCTTCAAATCTCAAAAGAAATCACTTGAATCTCCACTTGAACAAAGAAAACCCTAAAGAAAATAAACTCAAAACTCTACGGAAAAATATATTCTATAAAATAAAGTGGCTGCCCCCAAATAATTAAAACAACTCCTATATATAGTGTAGCAAAACCTAGACCTAAAAATACCCTAAAACTAATAAAAATCGGACTAAACCATTCAAAATCGCCCCAAAAACCGTCCGGTTCGACCCAAAATTGACCCGGAAGCACTCAAAAGCACGCCTGAAGGACGCTCAGCCGGACCTGGCAGCTCCTGCCGTAGCTCCGGCCAGAGGTCCGGCTGGCCTGGGTGTCTTCTGCCAAATTGGCCGGATCTGGGGGCATTCTGGCTGGACCTGGCTAGTCCGACCCTATGTCCGGCCAAAAACTTCAAAATGCAATTTCTCCCTCTTTCGGACTCCAAATTCACTCCGCTTTGATCCTATTCGACCATAAAACTATAAATTACAATAAAATAACAAAATATGTGCTAATTAAACTTAAAATAATGGAGAATTAGACTAAAAACCAATTGATTTAGATAGAATAAAAACCGATTATCAAAGATGACATGTATGATTATTTTGTATTTCTTGCATTTTTTAGTTTTGGCTTGAATTGACATGTTTTAATATGTTTTACCTTTTAGTATTTGTAACTTTTTTAATTTATTGGTCGTAAATTTCTTAGTTTTGACTTAAATTGTCATGTTTGGAATTAAAATGTCATGTTTTAATATGTTTTTGTATTTGTAATTAACCTTTTTTAATTTATTATTTGTCTTTTAAGTATCTTGACCTATCATATTCCTAATGTTTTTTTTTTGTTATTTGTCTTTGAGTTTCGAAGTCACTAATGAACATGTTGATAATTTATTTCTTATAAATTGATAGTTCGTATATGTTTATTCTTTTGTTTTGCTTCACCTTTTTCCCTTCACAAATTGTCTTTTTCGTTCGAATCTCTTTGAAATATTTGTTTCGAGATGAAACACAAATTTAATCTGTCATCATCGTCATTAAGAGTTGGAAATCTTTAACACATGGAAGATGGTGGAAATGACTTTCTTGTTTGCTTCCCATAAATACACCCTTCACATAAATCAAACAAATCAATTTTTGGCAGTCCAAGAACCATACCTTTCTGATTTAGCAATTTCAGCGCTTGGACGTTCAGATGTTCAGATGTCCATATCGTAGATGCTATAACTTAGACTCATTCTTTTCTCCAACAATGAGAGCAAAATTCTCCATGTTTGAAACTTCAAGAGGACACATTTTGTTCTTGGTCATGCAAACATTTACAATTGTTCGCCCTGAATTTTTTATCTTTAATAGCACATGCTCCATCTTCAAACAATATTGAATATCCACTTGTCATCAATTGCCCTACACTTAACAAATTGTGTTAACAAATTGTGTGCCAAGTTAGGAACATATTGGACATCGTAGAGAAGTTTTACTTTACCATAGCTAGTGTTGATTGCAACTGTCCCTTTTCCTTCAACTTTAACTTCTTTGTTATCACCAAGCTTGACCTTCATCTTTTGAGTTTCATCAAGCTGTCAAAATATTTCTCTCATGCCTGACATATGATTAGAGCAACCACTATCTATAAACCAGCCATCACCTGCAATTTCATTGGTACCAAAGTGAGCTATGAACGGCTTACTTTCTTCTTTTTCTTGGCATGCATAATTTGCTTCATCATCTTTGTACCAGCAATCTGCTTTTACATGTCCATACTTCTTGCAATGAAAGCACTGAATATTGCTCATATTGCTTCTCTGTTCCCCACTTTTTCTGCCTCTACATCTACTACGGCCTCTGCCTCCACGATATGAACCTCCACCTCTCCCATTTCTTGCTGCCTATTTAGATCCTCCCCCTTCACCTGAAATGCCTTCTCTTCATATTTCTCAAGTGACCTGTTAAACCGTAACTCATGAGCTTGCAATGAACCCATTAATTCATCAAATGAAAATGTTGACAGGTCTTTAGATTCCTCGATCGCAATGACTACATGATCAAACTTAGGAGTTAAACTCCTCAAAACTTTTGCAACAATAGTTTGATCAGTAATTTGGTCTCCATATGACCTCATCTGACTAACAATTCCAGTTACTCTGGATAGGAAATCTTGGACTGACTCATTATT
>CANYLF015466870.1:0-15844 GCA_948193215.1 Bocquillonia castaneifolia
AATTATTCATTATTCATTAAAAAATAGATTGAATATTTATCAAAAACAAATGTTGATAAGCGTGGGAAAATAAGTTACGTATTGACTACTGATTTTTACCAAATATTTAGCAGCTAAGTATAATAATAACTCATGGTAAAATGGTCATCACTTTAATTTGTCGTGTCCCATTAATTAAAAACCAAATTATTAGTAATCAAAAGGAGAATCAGAAGAATGAGAGCATACCAAAATAAAAATAAGTAATCAAACTATAAATGTCGATGGTATATAGTCACAACTACTACGGATGTGTGTGTGTGTATATGTATGTATGTATTTAATGCTTTTATACACGCTGTAATATTTGAGTTGTGGTGGTATTAGTTTTTGAATTTTAATTAGAAAAGGAGTCAACAATTATTGATTAAAAAATATATGGATTTAATATTTATCAAAAATAAATGTTGATAAGCGTTAGTACTAAAAGTATATAGATTATTTACAACCAATCTGTATGTGTGTGTGTTCCTTCAAAAAAAAATCTTTATGTGTGCGTATAAAATAAGTTAACATAATTCTTTTTTGTTTGTAATTATTTGAATATTTTTAAAGTGAATTGGATTCTTTGTTGTTTGTTATTTGTATAGATTGTTATATGTACGTTGTTGCAAAACTTGAAATTTCCATCTATTGTGTCAGGTAAACATAAGCTCTCTTTTTTGTTTTGGTCAATTATAATAAGGAATATAAAAATTTAAAAATCAATTTGAGTTGTAATTAAATTTGATTCTTAATCTTCTCTGATTGGAAAAACCATCATCGTTGGAAAAGAGCTATGTCATATAAACTTATCATTGAAATACTAAGATGAGTGAATTAGTGCGGAATTAAAAATTTAAGAAAGAATAAAGATGAAGTAGAATGAATACAAAAAGATTTTATAGTTGTTCGGACTCAACTAATGAAAGGTACAAATAATAAATGCAAGACAAAATAGATAGTAAAAAAATGAATATTGGAACATAAGTAAAATGGCTTAGAATTCACTTAAAATTGTACAATTAAAATGTAGGGAGTCTATATATATATATATATATAATTTTAAAAATTGATTAAAAAAGTATTAATTTCTTATTAATTATTTTTTTTATTTAATAAACATGGTATGGTTCAAAAGTAAAGTTAAATAATCTTTATTTGGATTTTCTTTTTATCATTTTAAGTTTTAAAACAATAAGGGGCGGGGTGATTGATCCAAATTGACAAGTTTAGGGGCAATTTGAACTCATAAGGCGAAAAGGGATGAATTGAACCTTGGCTCAGAGTTTAGGGGCAAATATATCCTTATTCAAAAAAAATTATTATTATAAATTCGTTCATATTATTCTAAATTGATATTCATATTGGGCTAATTGATTTGAAATCTACGTTCATTTAAAGAAAGATAATTTATAAATATATTCACTTAATAATTGAAAAAAACTATTTAGTTTATATTATTAAAAAGGCTTAATTACCAAAAAATATCTAAACTTTTCGACTTTTAACAATTATATCACAAATTTTCAATAATTACATAGTAAATGTTAATATACCAATATCTTTTCAAAAACACTCTATGATGACTATTTCGGATAAAAACTATCACCGTACCTTATTTTCGGCTAAAAAAAATCACCGTAACTTGTAAGAACAATTTTTTTAACTTTTAAAAGACAAACTGACTAAAATATTGCATATTGGTTACCTAAAAGAGCTAAAATGCACTTATTTATTTTGACTTATATGTTGTAATTTTAGACAATAAGTTAAACATATACTTTTTAAAAAAATAAAATTGTTTATTTTGACTATTATAGTTGATGCAGTATTCAACTAATTAATTTTATCTTATTTTTAATTTTAAAAAATTAGTGTCAATTCTTTTGAGGATTGAGAAACATTAGGGTTGGGTTACGAGTTAGCCCTAGTAAAACTCATTTGTAAAGGTACGTTGGAGATAGCCTTAGAAATATCCATTGTAAAGGTTGTGAGATAGCCTTAAAAATCTCACTTGTAACCAGTGACGAAAATACCTGGTGGCCCGCTGTAACATCTTAAAAAATAGTAAATAATAATAATAAAAAATTGTAATATTTTAGAGGATATATATATATATATTATTGCAAAAGAAATTTTTTACAATTTAGTCTGATGAAATTGTAAGAAAAATTCTTATAAAGGTTAAGTTGTAATTTATAAAATATCTAGGAATTAAAGTCATAATTAACCATTATAATAATAAAAGAAAGAAAGAAAGTGAGGAAGGGAGAAGGGAGGGAGGCAGATGCCTCTCGTCTCCTTTTTCTTAAAAAAAAAACTCTCAAAATTCTAACTCTCATAACTTTCACATATGGAGTTAGAATCAAATGATTCTAGTTTCTATGGATTCCTGGTCTCTCAACCTTCATTTTAAGTGGTCAATTGATATGGTTGTACAGGGTAGAATTTTCAGATCTGAGGTGACTTGGCGAGCCCCACATAGACCATGGTACTGTTCACATGTACGGTACTGTTCATATATACGGCGCTGTTCACATATATGGTATTGTTCATTTGACCAGATATGTTATTCGACTCAATTTTTGTGCTGATTTCAATTGTGCAATTGAAATCTACAAATTATTTCCCGGTTTTGGCTAAAGAGCAACAGGATTAGAAGGAATGGAGCATAATCACTAGTCAAGTGAGAAAATAAGTTATTTTGTGTGTGTGAGGGTACCTCGGTTGTACCCCTAGATTATTGGGATGCACACTTAATATTAATATTTAATTGTTGTGTGAAATAGAAATAGGTAAATTTAATTATTATAGAATATAAAGTAAATATTTAACTGATTGATTAAATTTGTGTATATTGAGTAAAAATAATCTTATGACTAGAAAGTGAGGTATGGATGAATGATACTTGTATGAGTTGAGATTGATTGATATATGAGATTATTAATGAGCAAATGAGTAATTTGTTATGGATTAATTTGTTGAGGAAATTTTGAGTATGAGATGTATTTTATTTGATTATCTTGTTGTGTATGATTTGGTAATGAGTTTGATTATCTAAACGATTGGTTAGAAATTGGTAACTCAAAAGATGAGATGGAAAATGAATGATTTATGATTGGGCAACAAGAGGTTGTTCCAAATGAAAAGATAAAAAAGATGTGATCGAGCTACCTTTCCTTTAACCTTTCTTTTAGATAATTTAACTAATTATTAAAATTGATTATGATGTGTAGTGATGTGGAATTAGTTGACTTGTGAATTTGTAAGCTGGATTGAGAAATTGTGATGTGTTATGAGTTGAATTGGTTATGATTGTGTTTGAAATGAGCATAAAGGGTTGTGTGCTCCGGGTAAGCTGAGCCGGTGGGATAACTGCCTGTCAAGGGATGGCGAGACTGAGCCGGTGAGATAGTCTCGTCGATGGCCACCTATTTACATTTGTGAAAGAATGAAAAAATGATTTGGTGAGGATGAGTCATCCACCCGGTCTTGTGATTGAGTTTGTGTATTTTGGTGATTCTTGTGTAAATAGTAAAATTGTCATTATTGTGTGATATTGATTATATTGAGATTTTATGAATTGGTTGTGATTGTGTTGTGCCTCACATATATGTGAAATTTATGAGAAATGTAGCTGTGTGCAATATAAATAAAAAAATATCTATATTACTTTTCTCATAAGTGAAAGGTGGCTGTGTGCGATATAAATAAAAAAATATATATTACAGTTCTCATAAGTGAAAGGTGGCTGTGTGCGAATATATTACCTTTCTCATAAGTGGATCATTTACGTGTGGTGACTGATGATGAGATTTTGATAATGTGGTATTGTTGAAATTATGAATTTGTGAATTGGTGAGAAATTGAAAGAATTGAGATGACACTATTTTTTATGAGATTTTGATTAATTGAGATTTGAATAATTGTGAATTGATTAAGATTGTGAAATGATGGAAATGCGCTTGTGAAATAGAATTGTTTGTTTGATTGAAAATTTTGGAATTTGTTGAATTTGAAATTATTGGTGAATTAATTATGTGTATTATGATTTATGTTCTAAATTTTTTATATGTTGCAAATTTATTTGTTATACTGAAAGCATTTATATGTTGTGATAGATTAATATAAAATGGCATATGATGCCCGTAAATAAGGAAGTCTTAGAAAAAGACTTCAACTATTAAGTTAATTATATTTATATATATGTGTGTGCTTCTTTTCTCACTGAGCATCAAGCTCATTATTTTCTTCAATAATCCAGTGTTGCAGGAAAAACAAATAGGAAAAGATTGCTGGATTTGGTAGAGCTCCATGTGGCTATACTCCAACGATCTTAGGGAAGAGTATTTTTGTTATTATTAATATTATAAATAAATTTTATTTATTAAAGAGTAACAATTAATGAAATTCTATTATAATATTTATATATAAAAGTTTATTACATGATAAATTAAATATTTTTAGTAAGTATATACTAAGTATATGTATAAATGGGTTTAAAAAGATGATGCGTTACACCTGCCGGGGCCACCGCCCCCCCAAAGTTTGATTAGAAGGATCTTAGCTTGTAGATTTGTTCATTAACCTTCCAAATGAGTTGTAGTTGAGCTTTTATATCTTCTCTTTGATATCTGACCGTTGGGAGTGCATTTAATGCAAAAATGCCCGTTTTTCATCTTTTCAGCCTTTTAAAAAAACGTAATAAATGCCTGTCAAATAGCGTGCAACGGGCCATTATTGTATATGCAACTGTAACACCTCTCCTTTTCAAACCCATTTATACATATACTTAGTATATGCATATTAATAATATTTACTTTATCATAAAATAAACTTTGATATATAAATATTATAATAAAATTGAATCAATTACAATTCTTTGATAAATAAAATTTAGCAATAATATTATAATAACAAAAACACTTTTCCCTAAGATCGCTGGAGTCTAGCCACATGGAGCTCTACCAAATCTAGTCTTCTCTTCCTATTTGATTTTCCTGCAACACTGGATCATTGAGAAAAAATAATGAAGTTGATGCTCAATGAGGAAATAAGCATATTTATATAAATAAATATAATCAACTTAATATTTGAAGTCATTTTTCTTAGACTTCCTCAATTACTGACATAATATGCCAGTTTATATTAATTTATCAGAATATATAAAAAAAACACTCAACGTTCAAAAATAATTTACAACACAGCGTATCATCAAATAATTATCATAGAATTAATTCACAATTCAATAATACCACATTTTCAAATCATATCATCAAACACCTTAAATAGAATTCATCCAAACTCACATCAAGGTAATGTATGTAAACCAGCACTTTATGCAACATAAAAATAACAACTCAACTAATCTCACAAGAATTATAAAAAATACACAAACTCAATCATAAAATCGGGCGGATGACTCATCCTAACCAAATCATTTTCTCATTCATTTACGAATATAAATAGGTGGCCACCGACGAGATCATCCCACCGGCTCGATCTCGCCATCCCTCGAAGGGCAGCTATTCCATCGGCTCAGCTTACCCGAAACATACAACCCTTTTTCCTCGAGTCAATCCATGCCCATTTCAAACACAATCGCAACCAATTCAACTCACAACACATCACAATTTTTCAATCCAGCTCACAAAATTCACAAGTCAACCAATTCCACATCACCACACATCATAATCAATTTTGATAATTGGTTAAATTATCTAAAAGAAATGTTAAAAGAAAAGTAACCCGATCACTTCTTTTTTCAATTTCTCATCTTTTCATTTGGAACAATCTCTTGTTGTCCAATCATAATTAATTCATTTTCCATCTCATCTTTTGGGTTACCAATTTCTAACAAATCATTTAGACAATCAAACTCATTACCAAGTCATACACATCAAGCCAATCAAATAAAATTCATCTCATACTCAAAATTTTCTCAACAAATTAATCTATAACAATTTTTTGCTTATTAATAATTTCATATATCAATCAATCTCAACTTATTCTAGTATCATCCATCCATACCTCATTTTCTAATCATAATATTATTTCTACTCAACAGTTTATTAAATTCTCACAATTCAATTAATTAAAATTTTCATTTACTAATACCAAATTAATCCATCAGAAATATAGCGAAAGAGCACACACAATAATTTTTCATTTATTATACATAAATTTATTTAATTAATTAATTACCCAATTAATATACCATAATAATTAATTTCACCAATTAATTTATATCACACAACATATCAACATTTAGCATGCAAAACTCAATAATCCAGGGATACAACCGGGGTACCCTCATATACAAAAGAATACTTATTTCCTCACCCGATTAGCGATTTTGTTCCATTCCCACCAATCATGTTGCTCTTTAGCTAAAACCGGCATCTAATCTTTATATTTCAATTACACCATTAAGATCAGCATGAAAAATCGAGTCCGACATATTTTGTCGATAAATAGTACCCATGGGGCCCGCCAAGTCACCTGTACAGATGGTGTCATAATTAAAATCTGAAAACACCACCGGACTCCTCTCAAGCTTAAGATTACAGATATAATCATTTCAATAAAATAATAAAAGGATTTAACAGAAATTGAGAAAATCTATTTAGAATTTCTTACCTTAGATCTGAAAATTCTACCCGGTAAAACCCTATTAAGATACATCTTAAAATGAAGGTTGAGAGGCTAGGAATCCATAGAAACAAGAATCATTTGATTCTAACTCCATATGTGAGAATTATGAGAGTTAGAAATTTGTGATAATTTTTTTAAAACATGAACGAGAGCTCCCGCTCTCTTCCTCTCCCTTTCTCCCTTTTCTTTTAAAAACAAAATGGAAAATTACCTCTTTAATCCCTTGATATTTTGTAAATTAAAACTTAACCTTTATAACTATTTTTCTTACAAATACATCCAGATTAAATTGTAAAAATTTTCTTTTGCAATAATATATAAATCCTCCAACTTATATTATTTTTTATTATATATTATTATCTTTTATTTTTATTTTTTTATTATATAATATTATTTTTATTATTTTTGTTAGGATGTTACAGCAACGACCGTTGCAGTTTAAGTAGAACGACCCATTGCACAAGGCACGGCTTTTTAAGGCTTGTCACTAAGAATATCCATGGCCCATTGTAGCTTGCCACGGCCCATTGTAAGGGTCACAACAGCTCGTTACGTGGCTCGTTGTAAGCATGGTTGGCTTGTGTAATCTACTGGTTCTTTTGGCTATTTGCTCATCATAAGCAACGGCCCGTTGCACAAAGTCCACGACCCGTTACATATGTAACAATCGTTACACTTAAGTGCATCGGTCATTGCACATACTAAAGCTTAGAGAAAATCTTGAAAAATATCTTGCTTAAAACATTAGTTAAAATAATTGACTTAGAACATTGATCAAACATCAAAACAGGGATTAAGTGCCCAAATAGGTCGACAATCTCCCCCTTTTTGATGTTGACAAGTTCTAAGTCAATTTGGGTGTGAGTTTGAGGTAAAATGCTCAAAAAACTCCCCCTAAGACAAAGCATATTTAAAAAATGTATATATACATAAGCTTAAGCTAAAATAAGCCAACAGATGAGAAAAATAGAAAACATATATAAGAAACACAAACACACATCCAACCGTCACATCAAAATTGGCATACTTGACACACTTCTCCCCCTCTGGCAACATAAAAAAGGAAGAAGTGGCCCTAAATATGTCTATCACATAATGAGAAACATCCAATAAGTGCCCAAAAGTAAAGAACAATGCGTAAAAAAGCTCAAAAAATATGCCAAGTGTAAAGATGAAAATTGAGAAGCACAAATGGACTATGTCTCTGGAACTAGATCATCAATGGTAGCCCGAACCATTTGAAGCTCATCAGTGCCAAACCCAATCTGTGTCCTCTCCTTAGAGATAACAGTCTATGAACCTTGAGGAATCTCGGTAGAAGAATCAACTGGAGGTGGTGGTGGCCAAATGTCCTAATCAAAAATACCCTACAACCTCTGCAGGTACCAATGAAGAGGACTCCTAAGCTGAGAAGCTCCAGTGTTGCCTTTCTCAAGAACCCCAGTCCTATGGGCACTCCAGAAAGGCATCTTACGATGCATATTCCATCCTAGTTGAAAACAACCTTCACCATCTGATCTAAGCCTTAAATGTCTATCAAACTCAGCAGGTGTTAAAGTGTACTGTCTTCTAAACATGCGAAAGCATAAGGCTTTAACAAGAAGCCCTTCTTCTGAATTACCAGTGTTAATTTCTAGACTACTCAGAAACTCCTTAGCTAATATAGGATGTACCGGTCTAGCCTCAAATCCAAGGGTCTTAAGCCCTAATAGATCCAGTGTAGCATCCATTTCAGCCTCTATACTTAGTGTCTATAAAGCAGTCCTATCCATATATCTAGAAGGCTCAAAGCAACGTTTCATAAGCTGAGCCATGCGTACCTGGACTGCCTCCTTAACAGGAGTCAGAATGTGAGGTAGAGGTATACTAAAAGACTGTCCCAGAGCTTGAAAGGGTGGATGTACTGCTAGAGGCCTAAACTCAGTACCCAAGTGAGGAGAGGGAGGTCTCAGGCCAATGCTAGTAGAGGAAGAAGTAACCTGACTAATGCCGGTGCCTGTGCCTATAGGCAAACCCTGAGGTCTCACCAAGGTTCCATGAGGCCTAACCGAAGTGGAAGAGGCCCTAACTGGTGTAGGAGGATCCCTTTGACGTGTAGCATACCTGTGCCCTTGGGTTCTCTATTGTTTGGGAGGTGATGGAGTGTCTTCATCACTTACAAGTTCATTAGGTCTACCTGTTCTTCTTCTTGCCATGATTAATACTCCTAATAGTCCAAAAAGTGCAAAGGAATGCAATGAAAATGCTTAAAATTGAGAAACCCAAAAGTTAGATTTTTAGAACCCTAACCTTAATTTTCGCTTGAATCTTCAAAAGCAGCAGATAAAACTAAAAAAGGATGTTAAAATTGAGTTTATTTGGTGTTTTTCGGTCAAAATCCACTATAAGTTTGTAGAAAATGGGTGAAAAATGAGATTTGGGTGAAAAAATTGAGAGAAAACGCGAAGAGAGAGGAAGAGTAGAGAGAGAGAAAGAGTAGAGAGAGAGAAATGTCGGGCAAATGACATGAAAATTATTTTAAACCCAGATGCAACGAGTCGTTGCACATGTGTAACGAGATGTTGTGCGGTGCAACGACCGTTGTACTGGCCCGTTACATGCAGCCTCAGCCCGTGTAACCTATTGCCTGAAAGTCCAATTTTTTGGCATATGCAACGGGCCGTTGGGCTCTTACAATGAGTCATTACATGTGTAAAGGATCATTGCTCACCCATAACGGGTTGTTGCATCCACAAAAACCCAAAAAAACACAGATTTTGAGATAAAAAGATGTAAAACATGCATTTTTTTGATTCAAAAATATGTAAAATATGCTCAAAGACATAATAAGGTTTTAAAACATAAAGATTGAGTGAACTAAGGCATGAATGCTCATAGAATGTGCTAGAGTTAATATGTGATGAATTAAGACTTTAGAATATAATCAACACAAAATAATATTCTAACAATATCTCAATCATATCCAAGCAAGAGAAGTATCAACACATACACATATAACGGCATTCAAACATAGACAAATAAACATAAAATGTGATGAATGTCATGTGGAAGACAAGGATGCACCATCAATCATACCAAGTTCCAGCTTAATGAAATTCATACTATCTTCATTAAGGGGTTTGGTGAAGATGTCTGCAAGTTGGTTATTTATATCGATAAATTCCAATACAACATCACCATTTTGCACATGAGCACACAAGAAATAATGTCTAATATCTATATGCTTGCTTCTAGAATGTTGTATGGGATTTTTGGAGAGATTTATGGCACCTGTGTTATCACACTCAATAGCAACACATGTGAATTTAAAATCATAATCTCTTAGTTGTTGTTTGATCCAAAGAACTTGAAAACAACAACAATCGGCCGCCACATACTCGGCTTCAGCGGTTAATAATGCAACATAAACTTATTTTTTGCTACTCCAAGATATCAAACTTTGCCCAAGCAATTGACAAGTACCAGAGGTACTTTTCCTATCCAATAGGCTTCCGGCAAAGTCCGAATCGGAATAGGCTAAAAGATAAAAAGATGCACTTTTAGGGTACTAAAGACCCAAATTCATTGTACCTTTTAAATACCTTAAAATTCTTTTGACCGCATGAAGATGTGACTCCCTAGGTGATGATTGAAAATGTGCACAGACACATACGAAAAACATGATATCAGGCCTACTTACAGTCAAATATAAAAGGGATCCGATCATACCTCGATATTGCTTTTCCTCAACTAGTTTGCCACTTTCATCTTTTCCAAGTTTGGTCGTTGTAGCCATAGGGTTTTACTTGTTGAGCTACTTTTCATCCCAAACTTCTTAAGAAGCTCCTTGGTGTACTTGGCTTGATTTATGAAAGTTCCAACCTTTGCTTGGTGAATTTACAATCCAAGGAAAAACTTAAGCTCCCCCATCATGCTCATTTCAAACTCCTTGGTCATACAATTTGAAAACTTTTAGCACCAAAGATAATATCATCGACATAAATTTGAACAATTAGGATATCATCCCCTTTTCTCTTAATGAAAAGAGTTGCATCCACCTTGCCTTTTTGAAAATCATTTTTAATAAAAAAAATGAACTAAGTCTCTCATACCAAGCCCTTGGGGCTTGTTTTAAACTATAGAGAACTTTAGTTAGTTTAAAAACATGATTGGGAAATACATGATCTTCAAAACCTGAAGGTTGTTCAACATAAACTTCCTCCTCTATGAAGCCATTTAGAAATACACTTTTAACATCCATTTGAAAAAGTTTAAAATCCATGAAAGATGCAAATGCAAGCAACATGTGAATGGCTTCTAATCTAGCTATGGGGGCAAAAGTCTCATCATAGTCTATGCCCTCTTCTTGGTTATAGCCCTTAGCCACAAGCCTAGCTTTATTCCTAGTAATGGCACCTTGTTCATCGAGTTTATTTCTAAATACCCACTTAGTGCCAATAATAGGATGATGCTTAGGCCTTGGAACTAAGTCTCATATCCTATTCCTCTCAAATTGGTTGAGTTCTTCTTGCATAGCAAGGACCCAGCTCTCATCATTGATAGCCTCATCAATAGTCCTTTGCTCAATTTGAGATAGGAATGCTAGATTATTAAGGGTTTTGAGTTGGTTTCGAGTACTTACCCCTTTTGAAGTCTCACCGATGATGAGATCTTGTGGATGACTCTTGGCAAATTGCTAATCTCTTGGAAGGTTGTGAATGTTACTTGGTGGTGCTTGCAAATGTTGAGGAAGTTGTTGTGAACTTTCTTCATTTGGTTGACCAATCTCCCCCTCAATATTGGAGTTGGTGGAGGTAGCTTCTTTGCCTTGATTTTCTCCTCCTCCATTTGTTTCTTGTGTTGGTTCAAGGAGAAGACCATCCATGTTACCTACAAGATCATCAACAACCACCCTTCCGGGATCAAGTGCACTAGTTTCATCCAACACCACATGCATAGACTCTTCCACAACTAGAGATCTTTTGTTAAAAATCCTATAAGATTTGCTATTGGTAGTATATCCAAGAAAAATATTCTTATCGATTTTTGAATCAAATTTTCCAAGGTTGTCCTTGGTGTTTAATATAAAGCATTTGCAACCAAATACTCGAAAGTAAGAAATCTTGGGTTTTCTTCCTTTTCAAAACTCATAAGAATTTTTATTTGTCAAAGGTTTTTTGAAAACTCTATTCGAAACAAAACAAGCGGTATTAATGTCCTCGGCCCAAAAGTATGAAGGTAAATCATACTCCTTGAGCATTGTTCGAGCCATTTCTACCAAAGTTCTATTTTTCCTTTCAACTACCCCATTTTGTTGAGGAGTTCTAAGAGAAGAAAATTGATGAGAAATACCAAAATCATTGCAAAATTCTTTAAAACTCTCATTTTCAAACTCCCTACCATGATCACTACTAATGGTAGTTATGCAAAAACCTTTATCATTTTGAACACGTTTTGCAAGATTCTTAAAAGCTTTAAAAGCATCATCTTTATGAGTTAAGAAACATACCCAAGTGAATCTAGAGTAATCATCCACAATGACAAATGCATAAAGCATGCCACATAGGCTAGCATTTCTAGAAGGACCAAACAAATCTAGATGTAATAGTTCTAGAGGTCTACTAGTGCTTATGGTATTTTTGAGTGTGAAGGAGGATTTAGTTTGCTTCCCATTTTAACAAGGTCCACAAACTTTATCCTTTGAGAATTTGATCTTAGGAAGACCAATGACTAGATCATCCTTGTATAATTCCCCTAAGAGATTAATGCTAGCATGTCCTAGTCTCCTATGCCATAGCCAAGAATCATTGTTGACCGAAACCCAACATTTGACATCTTGGTTGGCTAGGCTCTCTAAGTCAATTATGTAGACATTGTTAACTTTTTCTCCCTTGAAAACTATGCTATTATCCATCACTTTGGATACAACACAAGATTTAGGGTCAAAAGAGACTTTATAGCTCTTGTCACATAGTTGACTTACACTCAGGAGGTTATGTTTCAAACCACTCACAAGCAACACATCATCAATGCAAGTAAAGTTAGGATTACCTACCTTGCCAATGCCAACAACTGTAACACCCTTAAAAGAAATAATATATATATATATATATATATATATATATATATATATATATATATATATATATTGGAGAATTTATAAATATTATTCACAAGAATTTTTATAATTTAATATGGATATATTGGTAAAAAAAATTAAATTATTATTATTTTAAAAATTAAAATGTAATTTATAAAATATCTAAAAGTTAATACAGTAATTAACCATAAACATCATCATCATCTTTATTATTATTATTATTATTATTATTATAAAAGTAAGAGAAGAGAGTAGGAGCTCTCGTTCTCCTCTTCCTCTAACATACATACATACATACATATATATATATATATATATATATATATATACATATAATAAATCTCTCTCAAATTTCTAATTCTCATAACTTTCACATATGGAGTTAAAATCAAATGATTCTAGTTTCTATGGATTTGTGGCCTCTCAACCTTCATTTTAAGATGTATCTTGATAGGGTTTTACCGGGTAGAATTTTCAGATTTGAGGTAAGAAATTCTAAACAGATTTTCTCAATTTCTATTAAATCCATTTATTATTTTATAAAACTGATTATATATCTGTAATCTAGAGCTTGAGAGAAGTCCGTTGGTGTTTTCAAAATTTAATTCTGACACCATTTATACAGGTGGGTCCTACAGACTATTCACGTATATGGCATTATTTATACATACGCTACTGTTCATTTATATGGTACTATTCACATATACGATACTATTCATATATACAGCACTATTCACATATATGGTTACTATTCATGAGGGTACTATTCATCAACAAAATATGCCGGATTCAATTTTTCATGCTGATCTTAATGGTGCAATTAAAATATAAAAATTAGATGCCTGTAATCTCTAAAATCCTTTTTATATAATTTTAGCGGTGTTTTTAAATAAATAATTTGAATAATAATCATGTCCCAAAAATTAGTAAAAATTATGTTGAACATTAATTCGTATAGGTTTTGGATAAAGAGCATCGGAATTGGAGCAAATGGAATATAATCGCTAATTAGGTGAGGAAATAAGTTATTTTGTGTGTATGAGGGTACCCCTGGATTATTGAGTTTTGCATACTAATTGTTGATGTGTTGTGTGATATAAATTAATTGGTGAAATTAATTATTATGGTATATTAATTGGGTAATTAATTAATTAAATAAATGTGTTGTAAATTTATTTGTGATGTAATTTTTTTTATATTCTGATAAATTAATATAAATTATCAAGATTGATTATGATGTGCGATGATGTGGAATTGGTTGACTTGTGAATTTGTGAGCTAGATTGAGAAATTGTGATGTGTTATGAGTTGAATTGATTGTGATTGTGTTTGAAATGGGCATGGATTGACTCGGGTAAAAAGGGTTGTGTGTTTCGGGTAAGCTAAGCCGGTGGGATAGTCTCGTCGGTGGCCACCTATTTATATTTGTAAATGAATGAGAAAATGATTTGGTGAGGATTTGGTGAGGATGAGTCATCCGCCCGATCTTGTTATTGTTGATTGATTGATACATTTATTGAATTGTGAATTTGATGAGATTTTGGATTGATTGAGAATGTAAAATAAATTTGATTTGATTGGGATTATGAAATGATGAAAATATGCTTGTAAATTGAAATTGTTTGTCTGGTGGAATTCTGGAATTAGTTGAATTTGAGATTAATTGTGAATTAAATAAATGTGTTGTAAATTTGTTTGTGATGTAACATTTTTTTTATATTCTGATAAATTAATATAAACTGACATATTATGTCAGTAATTGAAGAAGTCTAAGAAAATGACTTCAAATATTAAGTTAATTATATATATATATATATATATATATATATATATATATATATATATATTTTCTGTCTTGATAAAAAAAATAAAAAAAATAAAATATTTAATCATGCATTACCACATCATTATTGATGTCATCTGCATCATAATATGTGTAATACATAGCATAATAAAATGTGGTAGAAGAATATGGTGTGTGTAGTAAAGTCAATGGAAGTTAGGTTAGAATAAGGATCTAATTGTGAAGAAAGTTAGAGGAGTTAATTGTAGTATAAGTTTGAATAAAGAATTAGTTGGATGGTAGAATATATTTTGAAGGTTAGTGGGGATGATGATGATGATGATGTGAAGAAAAAAAAAAGTTAGTAGAGATTACTGTCCACTTCCTTGTCTTTATTCTTATCTTATTCTTCTCTCTTTTATTTTCTTTCCTTTCTTCATTTTTTCTTATCCTTTCCAGTCTTCATCTGCTCCCTACACTTCTTTATCAAAAATTTATCTTCAAAGCTTAAGATTGAAGAGAAAAATTAAGTGACTAATAATTAGAAGGTTAGAAGCTTGATTAAGGTAAATTCTTTTCTTTGAACTATTTTAATTAAATTAGGGTTTATATAAAAATTGGGGAAAATATGATTTTAAGTAGTAATCATGTTATTAGGACTTGATTAAGCATGAATCATATATCAATTTATAAAAATAATATTATTTTGAAGTTTATTACATGAATTATTCAAAGTATAAATTTCTGTTTTTATACTCCAAAAAATAGCCTTAAAATTTTAATCATAACTTGAGTTATATAAGTCCAAATTGGACGAAATTGGTGGCCATGGAAACGTTAGGAAGTTCTCTACAACCTTGTAAATTTTCAAAAGAAAACTCATCAATTTACTTAGGTTTTGAAGGTCAAACTTTGAATTACTCTGTTTATACGGGATTAGGAGTAGCTGTATTAGAAAAATTATAATTTTATTTATACATATGATTTTGAGGTGATTCTTATTGCTACAGTTTCTAATTTGATGGAAGTATAACCCTATAAAATTTTAAAATTTTATCAGGTGTATATAATTTATGGTGAATTTTTAAAGTTAGTATATGTAAGCTATCTACATGTACATACATATTGTCATGTATCATTCATTTCATTCATCATATTAAATCATATATAGGTATTCATTTAGTAAATTTTTATGATATGGGCAGATTAATGATGAGAATATGTATATGTTTGTTATTGAATTCTACTTTGAATTGATTATGTAAATAGGTGTGCCCAAGGGCAAGAAGATTATAAGAAAAGATCAT